>OZ020541.1:16079703-16098976 GCA_963971435.1 Lasius platythorax | reverse complement strand
GAATACGATCCAAATTAGTCCCGCACCATTTCTTATTATAAATCTTATTATAAATTTCTTATTATAAAACCTTATTTTATAAAAGACGTAGATTCAATCGACCGAACTGGTAATTTATTGATAATAATGTTCACAACGTTTCGACCATGGGTTTTGGTCCTTATCAAGTGCAAGTATTATAGTTAGCTGTTAAATTTGCGAGAAATGAGGAAATCTTTGTGTCAAGATTGCATTATGTCAACCTCTCCGTCAAATGAACTAAGAAAGACTAAAACTTATTTTATAAAACCGTATTTTCAAAATAATTTATATAGAAAATTTTTCTGCTCCGTGACTAAATATGTACATGTTCTCGTGATATCAAGAGACACGGTAGTGTCTCGCGCCAAGTACCGCGCAGCAGCAGCAAGGCACTCCGGGTATTTTTACGCGAGCCGGCCAGTTGAGAATACTCGAGATTATCAGACCTCAATAACCGTTGAACGGATTGAGCTTTTACTAGGCTTAATCGATAGCTTGAATTTAAATTATATAAGGAAAGTGTCTTTATTTTTGCTCTACATGTTATATAAACATTATATATTACGACGCAAAGTCGAGATGTGAAAATTTTCGTTTAAGAAACGTCACCGTCACCGTCACCGTCACCGTCGTCATCGCTACACGTATACTACACGTACACAACCATGCACAGATATATAGTAGTATCGCGCTACACGTATATACACAACACATGCAATAAATAGCAATGTGTGCATCTTGTACGGTTGACTTGTTTGACGGAAGATCGCGCTAGCAGCGCTCTGCGACATTGACAACATGCGGAAACAAATTTATTACATAATGTAATGATTGTGATGCGACATATACTGGTCAAACAAAAAGACAACTAGCTACACGTGTAAATGAACATTGCAGAGACATTAAAAAACATCCTAGTAACCACAGTGTAATTAGCAAACATCGATCTACATACGGACATGATTTTAATTGGAATGAACCAAAAATTTTACACTGTGAAAAACATAGAAAGAAGAGAGAGATTGCTGAGATGTTTTTTATAAAAAAATTTAACAACAATATTAATCTCTAAAAAGACACAGATAATTTAAATCCGATATATGACACGTTAATACACAGAGTATGATTGTTTGTTGTTTTTAGTATAGTTTGTTCCTTTTTTCTTTGTAATGTTTATATTATTTTGACGCGAGACATTGTAATATTATATACTTGTCTTCTTCTTCGTCTTCTTTTTCGACATTAGTAACATCACGGCTTTCATTTTGACAGCTTAATATATATACAGCTTGATATATATATATATATATATATATATATATATATATATATATACACAGCTTATATATATATATAAAGAAATAATCAAGAGATAATATCATGACTTCAATATTCCGGCATAATTATTTATTTATAGTCTGTACGGAAAAATTATCGCACGTTGCATGTAAATCTTACCCTAAAAACCTATCTTTTTAAAAAAAGATTAAAAAAAGGCGCCAAGTACACGCGCCATAGTTTTTGTGAAAAACTTTTATATGTATTTTTTAATCTGCACAAATAGTGTTATTTTAAACCATAAAAAATATTTTACGAATTATTTTAATATTGTGTAAAACATCCTACAAAAAAAATTGCGCCAACTAAAAATAAAAGCATATAAAAATATTTTAACCAAAAAAGTTGTACAAAATATGTAGTTGTTTTAATTTCCTACAAAAATAATGATATCAAAAAATTGCGCCAACTAAATAAAAATTTATGTTATAAAATTTATTTATTTTATTATTTCCAATATTAAGAAAAATTATATTTAATACATTGCAATATAATAAAAGTAGTAGGGCGTATAGCTAAAATAGTTATTTTATAATTAACTAAGTGCACAATTATAATTTACCAATAACCATATATATTCTAAAAAGTTTAATAAAAAAAGATTATATAAAACAAATTAAAAATTTATACAAAAATTAAAAATTAAAAATTTTTACAAATTACAAATTAAATACTTATGCGAAAATTATACATTTTAAAAAATAAAAAAATAAAAAAAATGTAGTTAAAAAAACTTGGCGCTGCTAAATTGGCCAATATACTAATGATATTAACGTACTTCGTATATATACGTTAAGTTAATGCACAGCACAGTTATTAATGTAATAATAATCTTGAATTTATACTCGTGTCGCCAGTGAAGTAAAAAATTAAGGGGGTTTATTTTAAAAACGACCCAACTGGCAAAAAATAGTCTTTATTATAATGATGTCATAGACGACGTTTCGACCTTTGGTTTAGGTCCTTTTCAAGTCTTAAATAAAATAAAAACATATACAAAAATTAATTAAATTCGGAAGAGTGAGATGACAGACGAAGAAAGGAAAACGAAAACAGCGCAAACCTTAATTAACACTAACCTTAGATGAAATATTCATATAATAAAAATTAGTGAAAACTCAGCATCGAAATAATAGATGTCAAACAACGTTCCTGTCAAGAGCAATGATACAACACATACTGAGAAAGAGAGCAATGTTTTAAACGACTTTGATGATGTTATCGTAAATAGGGTTTAAATTATCTGTGTCTTTTTGTAAGTTGATCGTGTTGTTATGTTTTTTTATGAAAAACATTTCGGCAATTTCTCTCTTTCTCGTGTGCCTTTCACAATGTAAAATATTCGGAGATGTCCAATTAAAGTCGTGCATATATTCAGTTTTATGTTTACTAATTACATTATGGTTACTCGTATGCACTTTAATATTATTGATATGTTCTTTGATTCGAGTGTTCAAATGTCTTTTAGTTTGTCCTATGTAAGTGGCGTCACATTTGTTACAGTCGATCTTATATACTATATCAGTTTTGTCGGTTTTGATCGGTTTCATTCCGAAAATATACGTACGGTTAAAAAAATCTTATCTAACAATTGCTTTCCTCCGAAAATTATTGATCGCTACGTCCAAAAAAGAGTATGTACTTTAAGAGAACGGAAAAATATGACTATTAGTGTTGATAACAACAGCAGAGCGTTCGATATCTCGTCATGCATTTTATTACCTTACATAAAAAATTTAAGTGACAATATTAGCAGAACAATTAAAAAAACAAGCTTAAAATTAATTTATACAATACCGAAAAAACTTGACAAATTGATTAAACGAGGTAAAGACAAGTTATCTAAAACGGACAAAACTGATATAGTATATAAGATCGACTGTAACAAATGTGACGCCACTTACATAGGACAAACTAAAAGACATTTGAACACTCGAATCAAAGAACATATCAATAATATTAAAGTGCATACGAGTAACCATAATGTAATTAGTAAACATAAAACTGAATATATGCACGACTTTAATTGGACACCTCCGAATATTTTACATTGTGAAAGGCACACGAGAAAGAGAGAAATTGCCGAAATGTTTTTCATAAAAAAACATAACAACACGATCAACTTACAAAAAGACACAGATAATTTAAACCCTATTTACGATAACATCATCAAAGTCGTTTAAAACATTGCTCTCTTTCTCAGTATGTGTTGCATCATTGCTCTTGACAGGAACGTTGTTTGACATCTATTATTTCGATGCTGAGTTTTCACTAATTTTTATTATATGAATATTTCATCTAAGGTTAGTGTTAATTAAGGTTTGCGCTGTTTTCGTTTTCCTTTCTTCGTCTGTCATCTCACTCTTCCGAATTTAATTAATTTTTGTATATGTTTTTATTTTATTTAAGACTTGAAAAGGACCTAAACCAAAGGTCGAAACGTCGTCTATGACATCATTATAATAAAGACTATTTTTTGCCAGTTGGGTCGTTTTTTAAAATAAACCCCCTTAATAATGTAATAATGTTTATTAAAATTTTGAAAGAGGCAGCGCCAAGTTTTTTTAACTAAATTTTTTTTTATTTTTAGTTTTGTAAAAATGTATAACTTTCGCATGAGTTTTTAATTTGTAATTTTATTCACTTGACATGGAATGCTCAATATATATATGTATATATGTTATAATAGATGTTTAAAGTACTTTAAGTATGATATTATACTAATATTTTTTTATATTAAATTAAATATATTATATATATAGTACTTATATTAGATATGTAGATATGTATATTAGAATACATGAATTTATAACGAAATTCGACATTTCTATCCGGTTTTATTTTACATTAGAATTAGAATAATGAATTAGTAATAATTAGTATTAATCCTATATACTTATTATATTAATTATTTTATTTTTATATTATTATTTTATTTTTTTCTTGTTTTTTATATATTATTTTGATAAAAATAATTATTTATTTTATTTAAGCAAAAATATTTAGTTGTAAGTAAATATTTATATCAATTGAATACTTTATTTTATACATTTAAATAATATCATTTTTTAAATATTTATATAGTACTAATTATTAATTAAAATATATTAAGATACGTTTTAGTAAATATTTTATTAAACTAGATTAAAAAATATTTGGTTAAAAATTATATCAGAGAAAGTTGTAAACATTTAACGTTGTCATGCGTATCAAGAAGCAAGCGACATTGTTCGTTGCCGGCATAGACCTTATAGATATGGACTAGCAATTGTCTATAGTTTCTGTACTAGAAGCAGTGTTCGGAGGAGATTAGAGAAAGAAACATACTTTTCAGTATTTCTCTCTCTTAAAGTGTCCAAAAGTACTAAAAAAAGAAGAGAGAGAGAAGTACTAAAAAGTATGTCTCTCTCTAACCTTCGGAGTCCGGACAAGGTCTGCTATGTATTGCCAGTCCATATCTATAAGGTTTATGGTTGCCGGCTCGGTAGGAAAGAAACAGAAAACAGAGTGTGTTCTCTTTTATCCGAAGCTAACCGAAGTGCCGAGTTAACAGTACGCAATTTTCGCATGTGTGCGTTATCCCCTCTACTACAGTCGTATATTGCTCGCGCCTCAATTTTGGCATCACTGGATGCACACACATACACATAGGACTCCGCCTCCCAAGGCGTATTCAAGCGAAAAATCGTGCCCCAAGGAACAAAATCGCTTTGCATGTATACGTGCAAGCACGTATGTACTTGAGTCTGAACCTTGATGGAGAAAAATGAAAAATGTCACAATCGTAATTGAAAGCTTATTGTATGCACATTACATAATAAAAGTACCGTAAGATTTTTTATTACGGCTTTAGTTCCTGAAATGGAAAGTTTACTTGACGTAAAATTCTGGATAAGCTACTTGGTAGTGCCGTTTGATAGTATAACATTATACGAAGGTACTCATGAGTCATTTTGACTAGCAAACTCGTCTTGCTGATAAGTTAATATATTTATTATATGTATATATGTTTATGAAATATGAATTATGATTACAAGTTAGTTAACGTAGCTTAATTATAATTTAATGTTACCGTATAACATATTAATATACTCAACGGAGTATAAAAGTATTAGTAATAACAAAGTATTAAAGTATTAATAATAAGATAAAAAAAGGAGATAATGATAGCTAAGGTAATGATATTTTATTAATATTAAGATCTTGTGTTTCTTCGAAGTAAATCTCGATTTCGTACCTCGAACGTAATTTTGTTTCCACATTGACATTTACGCGGATCTAGCCTTTCATCTATTAATCCATGCCTTATCGTTAACTCATAATTCTTTGGTTTTTCGCGCTTATAGCATTTGATGCAAATTTTATCATCATTTTCTTCTAATTTATAATTTAATATCCCCGTACACATTTTATATCATATGAATTAGGTAATGCTCTTAACAAAGGATGTGGTTTATAATTCTATTTATAATTCTTTCTTATGCACATTTTAAATCGTTAAATTATTAATGAAAGTCTATTTGTTCGCCGCTGATATATAGTATTAAAGGATTACCGTAATCGTTACTGTTTTCTCCTCTTTCTTCTATTATTGTTGAGAAGTGTAAATGTTCCTGAGAGCAAACGCTACATTCGCCAAGGGTTCTTAAAGTTAGGACAGAATTTTTTTGAACAAAAGTTACATAAAACTATTGGTTATCGCAATCCGTCTGAAACAAAGGAATATAGATAGTGATAACACTAAGGAAAACAGAATAATTTGTGGTATGTAGATGGTAATTTATCATGATAGGGTGTTATCATTGACAAAGGATGTGGAGCCGTTATCCACCTTAAAATATCCCAGGACTTTAGCACAATAAACAAAGCACAGGTGATGGTACGCTGTTAATAAAATTTCATTAGAAAACTTATTTATTCTAATAAAATACAAGTAATACATATGAATTAGACAATATAATAAAATAACTGATAATCAATATAAAATAATTATTGAAAGAAAATAGAGATAAAAAACAAATTAATAATTCTCAATGATGTCTTAAGACCATGCTGGATAATCTGAAACAAAATGAATACATAATTTCCACTGTTACGTCCAGACCCGGGGAAACGGTCGAATGGAAGGTCGTAACTTACCGTATCCCGAGAACAGATACTACACGGCACGTGGCTCGGGTCGAATGAATATACCGGGCCCAAAACAGGTCAACGACTGGAAAGGTCGCTTTTACGCTGTTAGTAGAGCATTCACTCGGTGGTTTCTTTTTGGTAAGCGAATCGAATCCCTTTTAGGCGGGACGGCACCTTGTGCGATCTCAGGTGATGAGAGCGGGATTAATTAAAAAGAATTAAAACTGTTTGAAAAATTATAATTTATTCATAATTAATTAAAAAAGAATAAACCTTTTAAAAAGACAAAAATTATAATATATATATATATATATATATATATATATATATATATATATATATATAATCAAATGGTGATGAGTTATGTATACACATTTAGGATCATATGTAAATTAATGGGGTAAGTGTCTTTTTATCGCGGGTGTTACACTGGTTCGGCGGTCATCAGTCAGAAGGCTCTGGGGTAATTTCTATCATTAAATTTAAACTGTCGTAGAGTCCTGATGGCTTGATAAGGCGAACTGGTAAGTCCGTAGGTGACTGTACAAAGGTTGAGTGCCTGGATCGGCTGATCATCTGACGCACGCCAGAGGATTCGTTGAAATTGTTGATCTTCAGGGTCGATCAAGATTTGCCGGAACATTTTCTCGATGTCGGCAGAGAAGATGTTCCGGTAACGTAACGATACATACGCCAGCGAAGAATGATATTGAAGATATCTGTCTGTAACTTAGGTCCAGCGTGAAGACAATCATTGATTGCGAGCCCTGCGCGAAGGTTAGCTGATCCGTTAAAAACGACTCGCAGCTTAGATTTTCTTCCGGAAACTTTAAATACCTCATGATGAGGTAGGTAAAAGGCCGTCGGAGTTTGATACAATCGGTTAATACAATCGCTATTTAGTTGTGCAAGTAAAAATAAAAGCATGTACGTGTGTATGTGTGCATAAGGATTCAGGGAATTTCTTCTATGACGACTGTGGAAGGAGTATAATAGTAGTCCTTAAAGGTTTCAATGGGAAGGGCGAATGGATATGGAGAAAGGTGGATGTAACAAGGGATGAGGGTGCCAGGAGAATACAACCTTACTACCAGATCGAGCTCTTCGAAATCAATCGAATCAGGCCCGATGGTGAAGGTTCCCTCTGGTAAAGGTAACTCTAGGAGAGGGAATCTTTAAGCTAAATATTCAAAACATCCGATATCGCCTATCTGTTTAATGCGAGCGCGAGCCTGTTCAAGATCGGGGGTCTCGTCATCAATACAGACTGTTTTGATATTGGTGTTTTCAGGAGAGGTGAATTTTTCGTCGGTTTCGGGAAGTAGAGCAGAAGTGGAAGGGGAGTCGTCAAGAATGTTAGTTGCTGGGGCGGAGAATGGAGGAACCAACTGATTCGATTCTGACAAGGAAGAAGGACAGGGTTCAAGTGAAGAAACTGGGGAAAATTGGGATGTGTGTGAGTTGATTATATAATAAACGTTTTGATTACTGTGAGTATTGTGAAGTTTACTAGTATGATTATTGTAATTGTCTAATAAGCTATTATAACTAGAGTCTCGATTATTATCTAGGTAGTGCTGGTTATGTAAGTTATTATAATCAGTACTAACAAAATCAGTATATTGGTTATTATCTAAATTATTATATTGGTTATGCAGATAGTTATAATCGATGTTAAGGTAATTATGACTTCTGTTGACAGTTAAATCTAAGGCTACCGCCTGAGCCCGAGCCAATTCTTTCCGTATGCGTCGGTTACGCCGGTTCCGCGAACGCTTCGCTACGTTTCGCGAGTTTCGCCAAACGGGTTTCACTATCGACAAGACAATAGATAATTGGTAGGGGAGCCTGAATGCCTTATCTAGGGAACAGCTCTTAAATTCAATCGCTTAATTAATTGACAAATTGATGGTTGAGTAATATTTATATCGTTATGCTATATATGTGTATTCATATGGAGGGAAGCAATTAGGGTGGGATGGCTCTGAATGGAAGGAAAGGCAGGTCGCGAGTCCGCGCTGCTATAATGCAGGAGGCTCGAAAGCGACGTACGGAGGGTATAGGTGAATCGCGAGTCCTCTTTGGAATCATGCAGGGAACTCTTCAACGGCGTGAGTCGTGAGTCTTCGCTGCAATAACGCAGGAAACTCTTCAGCGACGTGAGTTGCGCGAGTCCTCGCTGCAATTATACAGGAAACTCTTCAGCGACGTGTGGAGGATGAGAATAATTGTGAACTTGGAAATTAGTTTGAAGGGGAAAGTTCAAATTTGACTAATGTTAAATGAAAGATAGATAACTTCGAGTTTCAATTAAAAGTCAAGAGCTATTCCGAAGAAAGCAGTGTAGTTATAAGAATTATACAATTTTTTGAGTGACTTATTACTTGTCTGAATTGAAGTGTTGAACTTGTCTGGTGTTAAAGCGAGGCTTGGCCTCTGCGGAGTTGTTCGCTGTGAAGCTCTAAGTAGTTGGTATCCTGAGAGCACTGTTTTACTGCACTAACTCGCGGATAATTGGTACTGAATCATTTTCGAATAATAGTACGCCTTCCGTCGAGAAGTTCCCGTTTATATCTCGCTTTTGGTTTACGCCCTCCGTTTACTCGTTAAAAAAATTTAACGAATCAGGATTCTTAATTATTTTTTTCATGGATTTTAGTTAGCCCCTCCGTAGGGTAAATTAGAAAAATGTAACGAATCGAAAATTTTGTTTTAGTTTCTACGAATCAGAGAGCGTCTTTCAAAAATGAGATATTCTAAGTTTTTTCTATCGGTGGCAGCGTTTGTTCGGCGTAATTTATGTTTAAAGGAGTGCGCGATGCACCCGTTAATGAAAAGGGGTTGACTTTTATTATCCACTTAAGACAGTGATTATGAATATGTCGCGTCTGCTGTCTGAGTGCACGTGCAGCTTTCGAGTGTCCACGTGCGTTTATCGTTTATCCATCTTTTATTTTATTATTATTTATGAAGATCTCTGTTGTGGGAAAGTGACGGTTTGTCCATACTTTCAGTTTAAACTGTCAACAGGTCGCTGCTAAAATATGGCCAGAGTGTCACAAAGTGTCTCTGGAATTCTATCTTTATTGCTTCTTTTTTTTCTTAAGTTTGCTCTAGATTGTGTCTCGTAAAAAAGTCGCGGTGTCTATATTTCTATTAGTTTATTATGTCTACGTGTTTATTTCTTAATCGTTCCGGCGTACACGTGGCTCGCTTGCTATAATTTACTTAATGCAATTTTGACTTTTACGATTTTTCAAAAGCTGCACGTGTTCTTGAATCGTAGGAAAGAAAAGAATCATGGAGTCCACAGGACGTAACACACCCCCATCTTAGACAAATGTTGGGGGTAAAAACACAACATTTGCAAAAGAAATTAGGGAAAACATTTCGATTCTTTTCTTGCCTTGATTTATTAAAGATATTTATGGGAAAATTCACATTTAATTTCTTTTAGTTAAATGTGCTTCTTTGAGTTTCTAATCCTATACTTCTGTTTCGTCTCTTTTTTTTGAAGAAGTAGGAAAGAAAATGCGATCTCCAAAACTCCTTCCTCTTGTTCTTTCGTTCTTCTTTTACAGGTTTGTAGTATTTATTATTACATATTTTTTTTGAAATTTTTTTTATTATTATTATTTGTATACCTGATGGAGAGCCTTCCATTATTTTTCCCGATCACTTCGATACTGTCAAAATTACGAGGGTCAGTCAAATATAAACCGAACTTTTTCCAAAACTCTTTATTCAATCAAAATATTTCCAACGCGTACCCAATTCATTTTTCTACATAGTTTCCACTAACATCTAAGCACTTTTGCCACCAGATTGGCAGTCTTTTATTTCCGTGTCATAAAAAATAGTGGAACGTTTCCGAAACCAATTACGCACGAATTCTTCCACTTCTTCATTATTGTCAAATCGTCCTCCCAACGCCTCTTTCAGTAGTCCAAACAAATGGTAATCAAACAGGGATAAATAAAAACAAGATAGCAAATATAATATAATAATAATAAAAATAAAATATCAAGCGACGCGGTAGCGTCGCGACGCCAAGTATATAAAAATTTCTTTTAGCTTTTCGAAGTTGCCTATATACAGGGGCTGCGGCGCTACCAAGTAGCTTATCCGGAATTTTACCTCAAGTTAAACTTTCGATTAAGATATTTCTTGAACTAAAGCTGTAATAAAAAATCTAACTGCACTTTTATCATATAATGTGGATACAAGCTTTCGATTGCGACCAGTTTCAATAAGATTGATGCAGTCAATCTTGAGAAATGATTTTATTCATATATCAGAATGTCAGAATGTGACTTTTCGTTCTTCAGTTCCAGATTCAGACTCACGTACATATGCTCGCACGCACACATGCAAAACGATTTTGTCCCTCAAGGCGCGTTTGCAGCGCTCATGTACGATTTTATTCGCTTGAGTGTGCAAATACGCCTTAAGAGACAAAATCATATGTGGATGTGTGGAGATAATGTTTATATTTTATACGCGCGGGGTACAATACGAGAAGAAAAGTAATAAAATAATTAACGGTTATGAGAATATCGCGGAATAGTGCAACACTAGGGAAAAGAAGTGATAAAGTGACATAAAATTATTAATGGTTAAGAGTATCGCAAAATAGTGCAAGGACAAGGAAGAGAAGTGATGTTATATTGAATAAAGTTAGGTTATATTAGCGAAACTGAGCGAATGCTTTTACACTTAAGTGAATCTGTGCATTATCAATTAACATATTTCTCATAAATGAATTGTTGGAAAATAATTATTATAGAAGCATTGAGGGAATATTTGGAAATTTTGGCTGGCCATGTTTTCGATAATGATAAGCAGATAATTATACGCACGAACGCGCATTCATATATAATGTTTATTTGTATATTGTATATAAAAATGTAATTAATGCATAATTAATATTTTTAGGTTATCTTATAAATGGCTAAGCAATGAGTTGCATGTTTATGTTAATGTAGTAAAATAAATCTTGTAATTCTACCAAAAATATCATAAAAAACAACAACATTGAATACAAATTTTATTAATTGACAGTATAAATAATAAAATGATAAAATCATATTGCACTTCTATAGTGTCCACAAACATTTTGCGGATCAGGAATTACTCGCAACTTTTGGTTCTGGAAATGTGAATGTTTATTTTATATATAAATGTAATTAATGCATAATTAATATTTTTAGGTCACTTACGATTGACTAAGCAATGAGTTGCATGTTTATGTTAATTCTATCAAAAATATTACATATACAGTTTAATTAAAAGCATCGGAGTTAGAGTCTAAAATAAAAATATTATCCATTTGTTAAAGAAGAGATATAAGGTAATAATTTTGTTTATAAATTACATAATAAAGGTTATTTATTTTCTTGGACTAAATACTTTAAGGACAAGATTTAGGGCCATTGCACAAGCTTTTCTGTAACACGTTACGTTATGTTAACTAAGAGCCACTGTGCACAAGCTTTTGCTTAATACATTATGTTACATTAATTGTAAGTACTGACTGTAAACTTAGATTCGCATGTTACCTTAATCTTCAGTCAACGCACAAAGAAAATCCTAACATAGCAAAAATATTACTACGTTATGATTTTCTTTGTGCGTTGACTGAAGTTTAAGATTACATACAAATCTAAGTTTACGGTTAGTACTTACAATTAATGTAACATAATGTATTAAGCAAAAGCTTGTGCACAGTGGCTCTTAGTTTATTTATAATGGTTGAACTTATTTTTTTTAGCAATGAGAAACGTCAACGTGGAAATTGATGATTTATTCGGATGGAGCTGTCTTTTGCAATATAATGTTATCGTAGAGCATTAGAATATCTGTCATCGACAAAAGTAGTTCAAATTTGAATCAAAATGAGAATGAAGAGTCAGTTAATGATGTTGAGTTGCAGATTTTATTGGAGGATTATATAAAAGTTCATAATAATTTAGCAGCTGTATTGATTAAAACAGAAGTTTACGATGCAGTTTTAGAAAATATAAAACGTTTTGAGGTGTCAACCACAAAACGTGAAACCATTATTTAGGAAAGGTATTGCAAAAGTCTTAATCTTTAATTTACTATTTATATATATTCTTATTTATATTTTACATATGGAAAATTCAAATATGTGTATATATATTGTGCATAGGAACAATATTGAGATTCAAAGGGGAATATGAAAAAGCTTATGCAATCTCTCTCTTTCTCTCTCCACTGAAATTTAAAAATTAAATCCAGAAATGAAGATAATTACTACAGAATTAATGACCTTAAAGGATAACATTGCTAAAGACACAGAAAACGAAAAGCACTTGTATCGTAAAATGTTAGGTGTAGTTGAAGATACCAAAAATCTATCAAAGAATATAAAAGCAGATAATAAAAGTATTATTAAGTACATAAATACATACATATATACACATATATACATATGTATATACATATGTATATAAAAATATTTAAAAAGACGAATTTTTAGTTTTCAACTACACATAACATTTTACGATATAGATGCTTTTTTTCTGCGTCTTTAGCAATTTTCTTTCCTTTAAGATCATTAATCCTTTAAGATCATTAATTCTGCAGTAAATATTTTTATTTCTGAATTTAATTTTGAATCAATGGAGAAAGAGAGAGAGAGAGAGAGAGAGAGAGAGAGAGAGAGAGAGAGAGAGAGAGAGAGTGTTGTATAAGCTTCTGCATATTCCCCTTGAATCTCAATATCCTACGATATGCACAATACATATACACACATATTTGAATTTTCCATATGTAAAATATAAATCAAGAATATATACAACTTATTTTAAAGAAAGATTAAGTATAGTAAATAAAAGAAGATTAGGATTTTTGCAATACCTTTCCTAAATAGTGCTTACACATTTTGTGGTTGACGACTCAAAACATGTTTCACATTTTCTAACGCTGCATCGTAGGCTTCTGTTTTAATCAATGTAACTGCCAAATTATTATGAACTTTTATACGATTCTCTAATAAAATCTACATTTCAGTATCACTAACTGACTCTCCCTCCTCATTTTGATTCAAATTTGAACTACTTTTGTCGATGACAAATATTCTAATGCTCTTCAATAACATTATATTGCAAAAGGCAGCTCCATCCTAATAAGTCATCAATTTCCACTTTGACGTTTTCTTATTACTTTAAAAAAATGATTAACCATTATGTCAAAAAAAGTTAAATAGACTGTCTTGTCCTTAAAGTATTTAGTCCAAGAAAATAAATAACCTTTATTATATAATTTAAATCAAAATTATTACCATATTTTTCTTCTTTAACTAATGCTTAACATTTCTATTTCAGGCTCTAACTCTAATGCTTTCAATTCAACTGTATATGTAATATTTTTGATAGAATTAACATAAACATGCAACTCATTGCTTAGCCATTTGTAAGTGATCTAAAAATATTAGTTACGCATTAATTACATTTATATATAAAATATAAAGAAATATTCACATTTCCAGAACTAAAAGTTGCGAGTAATTCCAAATCCGCAAAATATTTGTGGACACTATAGAAGCGATATGATTTTTCATTTCATTATTCTTTATAAAGTCAATTAATAAAAATGTGTTCAATGTTGTTGTTTTTATAATATTTTTGGTAGAATTACCACAAGATTTATTTAAGTACATTAACATAAGCATGCAATTCATTAATATGTTAATTGGTAATGCACAGATTCACACAAGTGTAAGCATTCGATCAGTTTGTCTATTATAATCTAACTTTGCTCAATATGACATCGATTAGAAGAAATTATCTTCTAAATTCTTTTCCTTGCACTATTCCGCGATACAATTAATAACCGTTAATCACTTTATCACTTTTTTTCTTGTGTTGCACTATTTCGCAATATATAAGCATATTTAATAAATTATTATGTTTGACAATAGTCTACAAAATTTTATTGGTATCCTTAATATCCTTATTATCCTGATTTGATCCTCTATTCTTAAAATTATGAAATTTTCGTGCAGCTACACACGTATGAATAAGTGAAAGATATAACTACCTACTAAAAAGAACCTTACATAGGTAAAAAAAAAATACGCTAAATATATAAAAATTTCACAGCTTGTATGTAATAAAGAGTTAAAATAAATTTTTACAAAAAGCAGTGATATCCTATTAAAAGAAACCTTACAAAGGTAAAAAAAATACGCCAAGTATATAAAAATTTCACAATTTGTATGTAACAAAGAGATTAAATAAATTTTTACAAAAAGCAGTGATATCCTATTAAAAAAACCTTACAAAGGTAAAAAAAATACGCCAAGTATATAAAAACCCTAAAAAACTTAAGAAGGTTTTAAAAAATATTTACTCCTAAAAAAACTTATAAAAATAATTTTCCTCTAAAGAAATAACCTTAAAAAATAATAAAATTTGAAAAATAATTTTCTCCTAAAAAGTATTCTCTAAAAAATAAAAAATCAAAACTAAACATGAAATCAATAATTAGCCAAGTATTTAGAAGCAATTCAATTTGTGAGGGTTTGAAATAGTATTTGCCATAAAATCAATCTTGCATTTATAGAAATATAATACATAAATTTTCTCCATAAAGTCAAAACGCATTTTGTTATTAAGAAAAATTTATTTTTAAAATAAGTTTAATTTTGTATGATAAATGTTTTGATATATAAAATAGCATTATTATGTCACACGGATTTTATTACAAATAGTAAAATATAAAACTATTTAACCTCCACTGCGCCATGACGTTGATCACATTGATTGTCAATTTTAAATATAAAAGTGTCCTGTGCTACAAATTGATCGAAGTGTTTGAAATTGCTGTTTTGAAATTAATCATAAGCTTTGCCAAGTAGGTCCGGAACTAAAGGGATTAAGGCACAAAGTGACATACAAAAACTTGGCGTGCCCCGGTCGCATTACTCATATATTTTTATTAATAAGTTGATAATAATTTCTGATAATAATTTGCAAATTTTAATTTCAGACATATAATTCGCGAACCTTAATTTTAAATATTTGCTAATAATAACATTAACATGTTGATAATAATTTGCAAATTTTAATTTCAGATATATACTTCGCGAACCTTAATTTTAAATATTTAGTAATAATAATGCGACCGGGGCACGCCAAGTTTTTGTATGTCACTTTGTGCCTTAACCCCTTTAGTTCCGGACCTACTTGGCAAAGCTTATGATTAATTTCAAAACAGCAATTTCAAACACTTCGATCAATTTGTAGCACAGGACACTTTTATATTTAAAATTGACAATCAATGTGATCAACGTCATGGCGCAGTGGAGGTTAAATAGTTTTATATTTTACTATTTGTAATAAAATCCGTGTGACATAATAATGCTATTTTATATATCAAAACATTTATCATACAAAATTAAACTTATTTTAAAAATAAATTTTTCTTAATAACAAAATGCGTTTTGACTTTATGGAGAAAATTTATGTATTATATTTCTATAAATGCAAGATTGATTTTATGGCAAATACTATTTCAAACCCTCACAAATTGAATTGCTTCTAAATACTTGGCTAATTATTGATTTCATGTTTAGTTTTGATTTTTTATTTTTTAGAGAATACTTTTTAGGAGAAAATTATTTTTCAAATTTTATTATTTTTTAAGGTTATTTCTTTAGAGGAAAATTATTTTTATAAGTTTTTTTAGGAGTAAATATTTTTTAAAACCTTCTTAAGTTTTTTAGGGTTTTTATATACTTGGCGTATTTTTTTTACCTTTGTAAGGTTTTTTTAATAGGATATCACTGCTTTTTGTAAAAATTTATTTAATCTCTATGTTACATACAAGTTGTGAAATTTTTATATACTTGGCGTATTTTTTTTACCTTTATATATATCCAAAGGAGGGGCTTCTTTCTGTAACAAAAAAAACAAATAAATATTAATTTTTTAAATTATATATATACAGGGTGTCTCCGAATTCGCGAACACGGAATGCACAGCGTGATTGTCCGTGCCAGAAGAAGCAATTTTTTTCTCTGGCAAAATTGCATCTGAACAGTACTTTTTAAATGAGAGCAACTTTAAGCTAACGAATGAGCGGCCCAGGTTACGCATGAATCAGGGGCGACGCGCGCGCGGCGTGCGTGGCGCGTGAGCGCGTACGCTATCTTACTATTTCGCTTTTTCCTGACCAACTTACTGTTATATCCGGTTTTTCTCCTTCACTGCTTCACCTTTGTTTCTTCGTTTTCTCTGCTTTCCTGCTCTTCACTCTTGTGCTCGCTGATCATTCTAACCTTAATTTCACACAATATTTTTCACTGTTTTTCCTCTTTCTTTTTATTCATTTTTTTACTGACTTAATATCTTAAATTATTCTTAACCTTGTCCTTCATCTTTTCACTCACTTTACTTTCCCTTTTCTGTAACTTTTCTGTAACTTTTCTATAGCTTTCTTCTAAGCGAAAGAACTTCGTGCTCCGAGAACGACACCCATCTGCAGAATTCGTGGTAATGCATGCTCATCCGAATCAACTCCGTCTCGATAATAGACTTGTAGATTAGCGACAGCCCTTATACCCTAACTTTTCTGTAACTTTTCTGTAACTTTTCTATAGCTTTCTTCTAAGCGAAAGAACTTCGTGCTCCGAGAACGACACCCATCCGCAGAATTCGTGGTAATGCATGCTCATCCGAATCAACTCCGTCTCGATAATAGACTTGTAGATTAGCGACAGCCCTTATACCCTAGCGACAGCTGGCTCAGCAGAAGGCGCGCGACCGATGTTCAAAATTCGACCGATTTAAGTTATTGAAATTAGTTAATAAATTCTGCCAAAATCTTCTTACGTTTTCAATACCATTTGTATACAATATGTGTCACATCTTCTTGAGTGTACTTCTTCAATGTATGTTTTTCACATAATTGTTCTACAAAACCCATCGATCCGTTAACTCTTATATGTATAAAAAAGAATAATTATTCCGCTGGTGAATAGCCGTATGGTAACGAGTAACGACTATTGATAAACCTGTGTTTTACCAGTACTGATGCGCATATTTTTGTCTCGCGCCGCGTTACAATTTCATGAAACGCGGTGCGTCGAATTGCGCTAAAACGCAGATTTATCGAAATTTCACCATCACCATTATCATCTTTTTTTTCTTTCTCTCGTATTTTTTCTTGCACTAATAATAATTTTTTGATAGTATTAAAATTAACACGCCGCGAGTTCTCGTAATTTAAAGTTATACCTTTAACTTTACATGTTTCGTGTGTACGGCTCTCCGGTGTACGTACAACGTAGGCGTAGGCGAAACAAAATTTCGGGCCTCCGAAACTCTTCGATGTAGCTACCGCGACCATAGCTCTCGAGTTCGTTGGTCATATCGCCTAGAAAATTTCCCGTACGCGGTTTGTACTCATTATGATTACCAGTGCTCACATAAATACATGAATCGGTATCACAATATAACACGCGACGATCTAAACGTTCCAAATATGCGTATTAACTTTAAGCGAGCTTGTGCAGTCGTGTATGCGACTATTACGAGGTTAATTATTGGGGAGAGCACAACAGCTTCTTGTCGCATTCATTATGAAACATATATTACCTCGTCGTTTATGGGTTATATCGGTTATCTCATGCTCAGGACTTGTTAATAATGTCATGAAACGCTGATGCGTTCTAACAACTTCGGTGTTTGCAAATTGGATCTCTGCCCGAATTTTCCTCAAAATGAATTTAAACAAAGCTTCGCGACCGAGCGTAAACCGGGATTCCGCGCGATGTTGCGCTTATCGAGAACGATACCTTCGGTTTCCTCGTACTCGCGCAGGTATCGCCCTTTAGCGTCATCGTCGTCCCCGCATTCACCCGGCCATCCGCTTGCTTCCTGTTTAAACTGTAAGAATGAGTTTATATTCAGCGAACAAACCACCTTGCCGTGTCTCGCGATTGTATTAACTAATTTTATATTGCCAAATTTCATTCACTTTTGTCACGAGATAACCCTTTTCAACGGCCTTGCGTAATTCGCAGGACACCCACGTTCCTTCGAATTCGCGTTCACTAGGACACTCGTGCGTACAGGCCGTATGTGAAAATGTTTCGCAGCAACTGCGACATAAGGTGAATAACAATTTTCCGCGTACGCGATACGGGAGTACTGGATGAAATAAATCGCGCGGTAGAAGTACTGTATAACGTACGAGGCCTTCGACCGAGTCGAAATTATAATTTGGAGCCGATCCGATTAAATCAGAACATTCATCGCCGACATAAATGTCCGGATGATTGATAGGAAAAGCGCCCGTCTTCAATACATACGGGTACAAAGAACATACGTCCACGTAACGTATTTTCTCATCTCCCGTGACTTCGTATCGGGTCGCGATATTTCCGGTTCGTCCATCGAAAAATGCGTCGCGAGGATCGAGCGGTGCTGCTTTTACCATCGGATAACTCTCGAAAAATTCACGCATCTCGCGATTATCCCGCATTTCTCGATCAAACTCGCACTCCCACTTTTCTGTCACCAAGTACCCCCGTTATCGCAGTCGCCATGAGATCGCGAGAGTTCGTTCATAACGTGAGTCGATCGTGTCTCTACGTTCCATTGCCGACGAAAGCGGTCTATCGCGATTTATCGGAAAGCAAGTCGTACATCCATGCCAAAAGAATTGCAGCCGTAGAATTGAAGCACGTGACATCGCGTCGTTGCCGCTTCCGACGTTTCATAATATCCGTCGATGAGCGTGCCATCAATCG
>OZ020541.1:15918651-16079503 GCA_963971435.1 Lasius platythorax | reverse complement strand
TGTGTACTAAGCATTGGATAATTTATGATGATAATGTAAATAAATTAAAAACTTGTATATATGATATTGACACCCTGTATATATTGTATATGTATGTATGTATACATATATGTATATATGTATATAAAAGTTGAGAGTTGCCAAAATCGTACTAACATATTATTAAATAATGTATTTTTGTTAATGTTATAAGTCACAGTTGAGACAATAAGAGATTTTTCTCATTTTTTACAACTTTAATAAATCCATAATCTGTATTTATATTTTATATACTGGATTATATTCTTTGAAATAACTTGTCTATATTTTATCTACTTCTTTTTCACATTGCTATCACAATGTGTCGTAAAAACATAATTTTTTATTTTTACTTTTTAAATGTTCTAAACGTTGTATTAATCTTCATAATAATCGAAATAAATAATAACTATATATTAACATATATTTATTTTTTTTTATTATTTTGTCAACAATTTAAATTTATTTAATGTTATGAAGTGAGAACGTGGAAGGTATTCCCGAAATAACACGGACTCGTTGTCAGATAAACCTACGGATATTTGTTTATTGATTAAAATGATAAAGGTATGGATAAAGTCGTATAGAAAAGAGGCATCAGAATGCGTCGTGTGAAACAGCGGACTTATATATTCCGAACGAGACGAAGACTTGGACGTGAATAATCAACGGTCGTCATAATCCGGAACGGAGGGACCGCAATAAATTAGGAGAAGTATCGAGTGGAAAGAGACTGCCATTTATTTGGTTTAAGGCACCTGCACTCGCAGGCTCCAAGTTCGAAGATTAGACGTCGAAAAACGTTCGCCTTCTCTTCGCTCGAAATTTTCCGTTGTACGTCTGTGCACGCCACAGTTATAACTCAATTAATAATGTATTTTTTCTTTGGTTTGGCCTTTGCTAATAATATTACATGTTAATCATTTGTTTGGTTTTTTTTTTGGATTTTACGATTTTATGAAATTGTCAAGACATTTTTTCGTTATATATTGTGGAGGTGAAAAGAGAGTTTTTGATTATGCTCTATTCTCGTATTATAAAATATTCAATGGCTAAATACATAATCAACTTTTTATCCTTTATCGTTTCACGAAATATCAATAAATTTAATTAATATAATGTTTTCTATATGTACTTCATTACAGAGAAAGCAAAACCAATCTTCTTTATTAATAGAAATAATGACAAAACAAAAAAAGATGTAATCTGGAAATTTTTTCTCTATATTTCTCATTATTCATTTGTTTTATATTTTTAACATAAGATGTTCATTTTCATTAATAAGAAAGAAATTGATCAGATGCAATTTAAATGACCGGTACACATTAAACAACTCTTTCCTATATATACGTATGTATATATTTTCTTTGTCATTTTATTTTTATATTTTCTTTCTTTTTTTATTAACATATATTAATTTGCAAAGAAATATCAATTAAATCTATTAAAAAATTAATATCAAAACCAATAATTTGCGTAGTATCGCAAGTGGCTTGATTAGCGAATGTGACGATCATGCATCGCTGTGTTATATCTCTGTGACTATCCCTGCGATAATGTTTTTATACCGCTATACCCGATCGGTGCAGGTCTGCTATAATGAGGGTGCCCTATATTATATAAAGATTCTGAGAGAAAAAGATGAAACTATGTATAAAACTATGTATATTTTTGATAAAGAATTCGCGAAGATAATATCTAACTCTATTTCATTTTGCAGAAATCGTTCTGCCGTTAAGAAGATTGTCAAAAACTTTACAGATATAATTATTAAAAAAGATCAATGCAAGCGAAGTATTTTTCTTCTTTTGTATTATATTAATATTCTGATACATAGAATTTTTTTCTTTTTAGAGATGTAGAGATTAATCTCTTTTCTATTATTCTTATCTATTATCAACAAATTTTGTAAGCAGATAAAAAACTCTAGAATTTTTTCAAGAAATTTTAAGCATAACTTAACTGTTTATATGTACAATCAACAAATTTATGTTATAAAATATTAGATTTAAAATGTTTTAATCTTCAAAATGTTTTCCTTATACTATCATTAGATTAAATGTTAATCATTCACACCTGCCAGATGATTCTATTGCGCCCTTCAAAAGTAATGTCTCAGTAATGTTCTCAGTAATGTCAAAATAACAACAGAAGTTATTCTATTATATATAACTTCACCACACGCTTAGGATTTAGTATTGGCTGAATTATAAAGAAATTATTTTTTTATTTTAATCTTTTCTATATAACAAATAAATAAGAAATTATTAATTTTCATAATAAATCAAATTATAATTAAATCACTTAAGGCTGTATGTATCATATCTAGCGGATAATGAAAAAATTAAAAAAAATTATAGATTATTCTATATTGCATTTCGAAGTGGCACACAAAATTTGACGGCATCACAACATGGATCAAAAGTTATTCCAATAAAGAAGTAAAAGTTTTTACATTTTTACACATGCTCTTATGTGAACATAACATTATTACGTATAATAAAAAAAAAACAATGACAAAAATGTCAATTTCTTATAAAAATACTTTAAGTATTCAAGATAATTTACGCGAAGTTTTATTACAATTCATAGATTAATTTTTTTTGTAAATAAGGTTTACTGGAAATTGGATTTGTACGTATCTTTGCTATCGAAATACTTATTTTTTTCTAATCACATATAAGGCAGATTCATATTTAAAATTTTCAAAATGTTACTCTTCGTCAATGGTATTTTATAACAAAAATCGGATATAATAACAAATAATGTGTATATGTAAATAAACTATAAAAATATATTACTAAATTAAAAATATGTGATTCTTTAAGTGTTTTGCTTATACATACATCATTTATTTTGATCAGAAAAGTATAAATATTTCAAATTTAGTCACTTTTTGCAGGAATTGTACAGCCAATACAACCTTAATAAAAAGGAAAAGACAGAAAGTATAATTACATAAAATAAAATAAAATATTTAACAAATAAATTAAAACATTATATTAAATTACTTTTTATAAAATTTATGATTTAAACAATTATAAAAATTAAAGATTATAAGGCTCCGATAATGATACATAATAGGAATCGTGAAAACGGCAATAGAAGCCAGCGCAGTAATTGAGGCGCAACGAAATTTCAATCAAATCATAGAAATCCAAAAATAACATTTACGTTAAGACTCTTGTAACATACTAGCTGATTACGTGACTTCCAGTATACTATCACTTAATTTAATTTCCTGTCTGCTAGTGCTGTATTTTATTTTTTGACCATTTATTATCCTATTTTATGAGTAAACTATTATATCAAGAATCGTCTCATATTGGTTTTTTGACTAATTCAGTCTGTCAACCTGGAAAGAATATATCCTGGAGATAAACATCGATTCCGGACGATGCGAGTCCAAAAATATGCGTTTGTCAATACTTTTGCGTATAGTTAGACACATGTTTGACATTTTGACACAAAACGTTTTGATATATGTATATGTATATTCTTACGACCCGGTTCAACTACGGCATGCTCACTAACTCTCACATATTCTCAATGTCTAATTGAATTATTAATTACTAATGCGCTGAAGAAGGTCTCAAAGAAAGAGACCGAAACGTTTGCTTTTTCTATATTAATTTTTCTGCATTAATTTATATTAATTTTTGGATTTCTATAGCTTGATTGACAAATAAATTTCGTTGAGTCTCAATTACTGCGCTGGCTTCTATTTTCACGATTTCTATTATTTAAACAATTATTTTTTTAGTTTTATTTTATTTTATAAAATAATATTAATATTAATTAAAATCAATTTAATTATTTTATTTTATTTTATTATTAATATTTTAATATATAATGCTGTAGGTTATACAGATTAGAAAGACGTGCTTATGATATATGTATATATTTATAACAAAAAGGTTATAATTTAATATGCGTACTTAACTACGAGTATAATTCCAATGGTCGAAATGCCAGGCGGACTGCCTGTCGGCGCCCGAAAGTCGCAGTTTACAAGTGCTGCGATATCGGAGCGCTAGACGGAATCGCTTCAGTTGATTTCTTTCAGCGAGTTATCGCTCGTTCGGTGTAGAAAAGAAAATATATATTCTAGGTATTGACGCCGCACGCAGCATGGGTATACATAAGATAAGCTCACGCGACACATACTCACACGCACACATGGGCGCACACATTCTCCGTTCCGACAAAGCATAAATATATTTGAAATTTTTTGAAATAGTTTAATTTTATATTAAATATAATTAACAATAAGTTAAATTACACAACCAAAAAAAATAAAAATAAGATTATTCATTTTCTGTAGTTTTTCTGTTTTACGCTGAATACAATTTTGATATATGTATATTAGATTCAGCAATTTAAAAAATTCTTAAATTTGAATAAACATGATTGAAAACTATTTGTTAGATCCTCAATGATCTAATTTGCAATTTTGCAATAGACGCCATATTTAACTATAAATATTTTATTAACTATAGTCGACACAACAAATTCTTTTTAAGAGATAAAAGTACAACTTAATTGTGATTGCAATAAAATTTCTTCAACACATCACATACTGTAGCTATAATATGACAAAATGCATTAAAATAGTCCTTTCTTGCAACTTTAACTGCAAAATTGTGCTAGGTTCCGAAATTGTGATAGGATTCCAATTTCTAAATTGTTCTATCACATTGAGGATCTAACAAATTTTGTCATATTATAGCTACAGTATATATGTGATTTGTTGAAGAAATTTTATTGCAATCAAAATTAAGTTGTAAGGACTTTTACCTTTCAAAAGAAATTTGTTGTGTCGACTATAGTTAATGAAATATTCATAGTTAAATATGGCGTCTATTGCAAAATTGCAAATTAGATCATTGAGGATCTAACAAATAGTTTTCAATGTTTCTTCAAATTTTAGAATATTTAAAAATTGCTGAATCTAATATCAAAATTGTGTGACAAATTCAATATATATATATATATATATATATATATATATATATATAAATTTGTGCCAAAATATTTTTTAATTTTGACATTTATATTGAATCCGCCTTTTTAAATTTGTCAATTTTGATATTGGATTCGTGTATTTAGTGATTTAAAACACCCTTAAATTTGAATAAACATAATTGAAAATTATTTGGATGTAAATCCTCAACAATATTCGCAATTCTCTTTCACATTAAACTTCATATTTAACCATAAATATTTTATTAGACATATAAATTCCACAACAAATGAAATTGAAATCAAATAAAGATTGAAATTTAACAATATAAACTTAACAATATAAACAATATAAATATACTTAATTTTAATAGCAATAAAACTTCTCTAACATGTCATAGTTATAATATAACAACAATACATTAAAATAGTACTTTTTTGAAATTCTAACTGTAAATTTTTCAAAATTGTAACGAAATGGAGTCGAAATCGTAATCAGTGTCAAAAAAAAACTATGGAAAGTGACTAGTCTTATTCTTGTGTTTAAAAAAATGTTATTTTTTGTTGAACTATAGTTATTTTTTGTTGAACTTTTGTTGAGCTATTATTAAAATTATAAAAATAAAAATTTTTATGAAATTAATAGAAACATTACAAAAATTTTAAATATAAAATTTTATATAATTTATTCTCTATTCAAAATAATCCTTTATTCAGGCATATTATTATAAAAATTAAATATAAAAACGAATTGCTAAGAACGTTTCACTATTAACCAGAATTTGAAGGAAAAGAAACGAACATAAACAGAGAGATATCAGAGAGATTATATATCAGAGAAATATCATATCAGGAAGATTATATATTTCATAAACATTACATATAATTTCATAGCAGCTGCTTTTTCTTAATGGATGCCCTAAATTTCATAATTATTGGTCAATTTTATGTAATTCCATAAGAAGGCTATTAAAATTAAGGAATTTATTTTAAAATTAAAGCAAAATCTCAAATAATTTTGTATGTATATTATGTAGAAAGCATTGTTTACATTGTATTATTAATTACAATAAATTTTATGCCACGAGATCTAAAAGAACTTTATGATATCTGGCAACCACAATCTGGCTATCACAATACTCATGAAATATTTAATATCAGAAATACTTATGAAATATCTAAAATCTAATTGGTCGAAGAATCTTTGGCGAGATATGTTGAGTTGTTGTTGCCTCTCGAATGATTATACTGCTTAACGATACGTGGTTTGAAGCGATCGTAAAATATATAATCCCTAAAAACTTACCTTTTTAAAAAAATGTAAAAAAAAGGCGCCAAGTACACGGGTTAATTGTGAAAAAAAATGCTATGTATCTACAAAATAGTGTTATTTTAATCTACAAAATTGTTATTTTTATCTGCACAAAATAGTGTTTTCTAAACCGTTAAAAACTGTTCTATAAATTATTTTAATTGTGTAAAATATATTCTACAAAAATAATGTGATATCAAACAATAGCGCCAATTGAAAATAAGAACTTTTAAAAATATTTTAACAAAACAAGTTGTACAAAATAGTTGTTTTAATTTCCTACAAAAATTAAAAAATTTTAATTAAAAAAACTTGGCGCTGCTAAACTAAATAATATGCTTAAATTAACGTATTTTTTAATATATTTACATTGCAGTTATTGATGTAATTAAATTAAATATAGTTCTGTATTAAATTTAGATTTAAATTAAATTTATTCGTTGATTTAATATATACTTTGAAATTTAGCAGCGCCAAGTTTTTTTAATTAAAACTTTTTAATTTTTGTAGGAAATTAAAACAACTATTTTGTACAATTTTTTTGTTAAAATATTTTTAAAAGTTCTTATTTTCAATTGGCGCTATTGTTTGATATCACATTATTTTTGTAGAATATATTTTGCACAATTAAAATAATTTATAGAACATTTTTTAACGGTTTAGAAAACACTATTTTGTGCAGATAAAAATAACAATTTTGTAGATACATAATATTTTTTTTCACAATTAACGCGTGTACTTGGCGCCTTTTTTTTACATTTTTTAAAAAAGGTAAGTTTTTAGGGATTATATCATTCTTTTTTGAAGTATTTAATAATTAATGACGCCGAATCCACTAGCAAATATATATATTATGCTTTGACGTATTAGATTACCGAGTTAAAAATATCTTAGATTATCGGATCTTAATAACACATAAATTCTATTTAAAAAACAAGAAAGAACGAAAACAAGAAAGAACGAAAACGAGAAAGAAGGAGAGAGAGAGGGGGGCGAGGAGAGGGGGGGGAGAGAGAGAGAGAGAGAGAGAGAGAGAGAGAGAGAGAGAGAGAGAGAGAGAGAGAGAGAGAGAGAGAGAGAGAGAGAGAGAGAGAGAGATATTTATAATATATTATTATAAATAAGAAAAAGTGAGTGAGAGAGAAAAAGAGGGAAAGAGAAAAACAGCGAAAGAGAGAGAGAGAGAGGGATGAGAGGAAGTAAGGGAGAGAGGGGGAAGAGAGAGAGTGAGTGACAATATGTAATATATAGTTAAAAAGATTATTAATGTTACCGAATCCATTAGCAAATATATAAGTATTATACTTTGACGTATTAGGTTATTATAGTTACCAACGACGGTCGGTAATAGTATAACTAAATACACAGTCGACTGCTCGAACCGTTTTTCGCACATGCGCATTGGAGACTTTGACGACGACCACGACGACGGAGACGTTTCTTAATGATAACTTTTAACATTGAGACTTTGCATCTGAATGTCTCTGTTTATAGATCATGTAGAGCAAAAATAAAAACACTTTCCTTATATAATTCAAACCCAAGCTATCGATTAAGCCTATCAAGAATTCGATCGGTTTAGCGGTTATTGAGGTCTGATAATCTAAGATACTCTCAACTATCCGAATCGCGTAAAGATACCCGGAGTGCCTCGCTGTTGCTGCGCGGTACTTGGTAGTTGGCGCGAGACACTACCGTGTCTCTTGATTTATATATATTTATATATATTAAAGTTAAGTAGAGGTAACAATTTAATTTTGAGGGACAATATAACTATGCGTATACATGCGTGCTACGTGAGACTAAAAATTAAAACTGAAATTTAAAGAGAAAAATTGTGTCTAAATATTTTTTGTATATTATGATAATTTATGATAACATGTTTATGATTGATTTAATATTGTATAAATTAAAATATCGGAATCTAAAAAATATTGATACTTCTGCATTGAATGAAGATCTTACTCTTTTATGAACTAAGATCGTTACTACATTGCTTGTAGTCAATCAAGAATAAACTCAACATTTTTAATTATATCAAACATTCAGTTGACAGGCGCCTTTTAAATAAATCTGTACTTATTGACCTGCTTCGCAACTCGCTGAATCTAAAAATAGAAATTAAAAATAGAAATTAGCTGCAAGAAATTTTTTTAAAATTTGGTTTACATAAAATGAAAAACTAAGAGAAATAATTTTGAATTTCAACGGGCTAGAAGAGCCAAACGCGGATGGTAATGCGTTAGTTTCGATGAAAATTAATTTTTCATCGAAATTAATTTGTTGTGCACAGGGCACGTATTTTTCTTGGTTCGATACCAAGGAAATAAATTAAATCTTATATTCGAGATATTAATTTTAAGTAAACCCCTCTGACCCCCCTAGGTAAAGGGGTCTGAATAGCTCAGTGGTAAGAGCAGTCGTCCGGCAAGCGAAAGACTCGATTCCCGATTCAGCGACTTCTCCCCGATATTTTTGTCGCCTATAACTCTTTAGGGGGGTCAGAGGGGTTTACTTAAAATTAATATCTCGAATATGAGATTTAATTTATTTCCTTGGTATCGAACCAAGAAAAATATGTGCCCAGTGCACAACAAATTAATTTCGATGAAAAATTAATTTTCATCGAAACTAACGCATTACCATCCGCGTTTGGCTCTTCTAGCCCGTTGAAATTCAAAATTGTTTTTCAAATTGAGAGCCTAAAATATTCCTTAGCTAAGAGAAATAGTACTTAGTTTTTAAATCGTACATATCAAAAAGCCTTGTTATAATAAGAAATTCAGTGTTATTACAGATTTAAAAAGCTGCAGAGAGAATTGCGTCACTTCCAACTTGCATGTTAAAACCGCAAAATGTTTTACGTATTCTGACATTAAAAAATTAAATGCTCAATTAATTTATGCTAAATGCTTGCATAATTGATAACGAGGATATTGCTAAATGCTTGCACTTGATAACGCCCATATTCCATGTTCTATTTTTGCTAGAATCGTAATCATAACTCTACTAGCTTAGTCCAGAAGTTCTACTTTAAGTTAAAACCTTTCTCTAATATAATAAATAAACGGGATAAATAATTTGGACGACCAATACTGGCTAAGTTGGTATTTAATGTAACACGACGTTTCGACCGTGGGTTTCGGTCCTTTTCAAGTGTACTGTAAAAATTACAAAAGATTTTACAATTATAAAAAAGTTAAATTCGATCTATAGCAATGCGCAATTAAATATGGAAAAGAAGATAAAAAGCATTTCGGCTATTTCTCTCTTCTTAGTATGTTTCTCGCTATGTAATATCATTGGTTTAGCCCAGTCAAAATCATGATTAAAATCTAACTTATGTTTACTAATAACTGAATGATTAGACGCATGCAATTTAATATTATTAAAATGTTCTTTTACTCGAGTATTTAAATATCTTTTTGTTTGGCCAATGTATGACTTATTGTTAGTACAATTTTGGCAGTTTATTTTATATACTAAATTAGTTTTTAGTTTTTTTATCAAAAAAACTAAAAACACAATTAACCTACAAAAAGATACAGAAAACCTAAACAATGTCTATGACAATATATTAAAGGTTGTTTAGTCCCCTTCCCAGTCCGTTGGCTACTTTACTATTGACAAGATGTGACATTCGCACAGCACTAATTTTAAACGTAAGATAAAAATTCTAATAATTATTTAACTTCTTTTCCATATTTAGTTGCGCATTGCTATAGATCGAATTTAACTTTTTTATAATTGTAAAATCTTTTGTAATTTTTACAGTACACTTGAAAAGGACCGAAACCCACGGTCGAAACGTCGTGTTACATTAAATACTAACTTAGCCAGTATTGGTCGTCCAAATTATTTATCCCGTTAATTAACGACTGACAATATCAAGAATTAAATTATTGATTTTACGCTCCTGGACCTAATTATGGAGCCTACATCCTACGATGGTTTTTTCCAAATGATCTCCAACATACATGGAAAAAACAATACATACTTGTTGAAACAATGGATCAACACGAAGAGGAAAATTTGTTCTACCAACCAACAAATAACCTTTCTATCACGATGCAGAAGATTTGACATAATACCGTCGCACATACGTAATATAAGAATGAATATTCGATTTCATAGTAATTGCGCTAACCGTAAATTTAATAATATCGTTACTAACTATCAATATAAACTTTTAAATTTAGAAATTAAGGATTTAAACTTAAATAAAAGATTTTTAACTAAAAAGATTGTTAACTTGGAGGAACGGCTTTTTAAATGTTTACCGCATGATTTAGTCGTTAGATTTTTTGAATTTAATAAAGACAAGATCACAACATTTAATCGCGATGCTAAAAACACGGCAATTAAGAAATTTCAAACACTGAGACAAAAACACGACATAGCGGTTGACCCGTTTCATTGCGTTGATAAATCCAAATGGTTAGTAAACATTAGCAATAAAATAATTCCAGATAGAATTGCTGACCTGTTGAGTTTAGGTGACAAATTTGGTTTGCCTTTAGATCAATCCATAAAAAATGATCGTTTAACTGTCTCATTGGAATTTGTGAAGAATATTGAAACTAACCATCATAAATTCCATGTTGATTCCCGTGAAAAAATTAGACACACTGCAGCTAACACTCTTAAAAAATTTTTATGTGAGGAGAAGCATGTTAGCTATGTGAATAGATATATACTAGATAGTTTTTATATGAGCAAACGTTTTTTACATGAAAACGAAGATATTTTTGTAACGAAAGCTGACAAGGGCCAGACAACTGTAATTATGGACAAGAAGGATTATATAAATAGAACTGAGTTATTATTAGGCGATCAATATACGTATAAGAAATTACATAAGGATCCAACCAAACGCTTAACTAATAAGATACATTCTTTAGTGAAATCATGGCGTGATAACAACCTGATCGATGAAAATTTGTACAGATATCTGAATGTTACAAGTGGGAACTTACCACGCTGTTACGGGCTGCCAAAGATTCATAAAACTGGTTTCCCTCTACGTATTATTGTATCGTCACTCGGTAGTCCGTTATGTTGCGCGTTACATTCACGGTATTTTGCATGCTTCTGTTACAAAACCTCTGTCTCACATCAAAGATGGATGATCCTTTGCTAATATGATCAAAAACATAGCTATTAATGATGATGAATTACTAATTTTATTAGACGTCACGTCATTATTTACCAATATTCCTAAAGATTTAGCATTGAAGGCAATTATGAAACGTTGGTGTGACATTAGCAAGAAGACAAATTTCAATGAAGCTCAGTTTGTATACGCCGTAGAATTGATTTTAGACTCGACAAGTTTCAGTTTTAATGGGCAGTTTTATGCAAATTTTTATGCAAAGGCAGTTGCAGCAAATTTTTGGCAGCCCGATGGGTTCCCCTTTGTCACCAATTTTGGCAGATTTGGTAATGGACGATTTGGAAACACATTGCTTAAATTTGTTAGGTGATTCGGTAACTGTTTTTTATAGATACGTTGACGACATTTTTGCTGTAGTTAGGCGATCGAAGATAGACGAAATTTTGACGACATTTAATAACTATCATGAACGTTTAAAATTCACACACGAGATGGAATCAAACTCGTGTATTAACTTTTTGAATACCACGGTTATAAGAAATAATGGTAAATTATTGACTAATTGGTATAGAAAACCAACTAATTCTGACAGATATATAAATTTTTACTCCAACCATCCCTTTAATTACAAAATTAACACCATTTACAACTTAGTTGACCATGCTATATTACTATCAGATATACAATTCCATAAAGATAATATCTTAACTGTTGAAAGAATTCTAATAAATAATTGTTCCAAAGCATACTATAAAACACTATGTCGATAAAAGAATGAATATTTTAATAAAACGTAATAATGACAACTATTTTGTAAATAATGAGGACACTAATAGTACGACAAACCGATTTGACATTGATTCTATTATTTCTTTACCTTATGTCAAAGATGTTAGTGAAGGCATTAGTCGATCGCCTAATACACTGGGTTTTAATGTCGTCTATAAATTACCAAAAAAATTGGATTCTGTAATTAAACGTGGCAAAGACAGATTGAATAATGAGGTTAGAACTAATTTAGTATATAAAATAAACTGCCAAAATTGTACTAAGTCATACATTGGCCAAACAAAAAGATATTTAAATACTCGAGTAAAAGAACATTTTAATAATATTAAATTGCATGCGTCTAATCATTCAGTTATTAGTAAACATAAGTTAGATTTTAATCATGATTTTGACTGGGCTAAAACAATGATATTACATAGCGAGAAACATACTAAGAAGAGAGAAATAGCCGAAATGCTTTTTATCAAAAAAACTAAAAACACAATTAACCTACAAAAAGATACCGAAAACCTAAACAATGTCTATGACAATATATTAAAGGTTGTTTAGTCCCCTTCCCAGTCCGTTGGCTACTTTACTATTGACAAGATGTGACATTCGCACAGCACTAATTTTAAACGTAAGATAAAAATTCTAATAATTATTTAACTTCTTTTCCATATTTAGTTGCGCATTGCTATAGATCGAATTTAACTTTTTTATAATTGTAAAATCTTTTGTAATTTTTACAGTACACTTGAAAAGGACCGAAACCCACGGTCGAAACGTCGTGTTACATTAAATACTAACTTAGCCAGTATTGGTCGTCCAAATTATTTATCCCGTTAATTAACGATTGGCAATATCAAGAATTAAATTATTGATAATAAATAAAGTTTCTAGATCTCTACATCAGATTAAGTTTTATCGTAATCTCTTCGATAAACATTTAGTCGTACATCTGATCTTACCGCATTTTTTAATTATCATTTGGTTGTATGTAATAAGCTTGAAGAGTTTTCAATATTTGGTTTCAACAGAATTTTTTTAACATATATTATACGATGTTTGATGTGCATTACGAACATATAACATGAACAACTAAAATGGAAGTAATTAAAACTGCAAAATTATATTTTAATTCTTCGTTCGAATTAAATGCCTACTTTTCATTAATTTGCACATTACAGAATGGGTTATTGTCATGTTGTATATAGTTTTTCAAAATTCTGTTTCTAATACCAGGCAAATGAGGGTATAACATATACAAAACTTTCATTGTTGATTCACATTGCATATTACAAAATGTTATATAAAATTATTTGCATTTTACAAAGTGTTATAAAAAATTATTTAAAATTGTTTCCTCTTCCTTGTAGAAATTTACCATTTTAGCATAATTAATTCTACCTCGGTAGAATTTTTCCGCAACTCTCTATACAGTGTTACCTTCTTAATCTTATTAAAAATTGCACAGTAATTACAAGCTCAGACACTGCATTTATTCATTTCTGAAACATGAACAGCCAATTTTTAAATACTACATAATACTCTAGTTATTATTTATATAATGTTCATATAATTATATCAATTTAGTGTTTTCTTTAATTTTTAGTTCTCAATCTTCTATATTTGTTTCTTTCTTTCTATTCCTTTACTCTTTTACTTCTATTATATTTCTCTTTTTCATAAAATGTAAAATCAATAACTAATTTTTAATTGAAATTTTTAATGCACCTTACAACTCGTAATGAAGTTTTTTAATGAGTTGTAATAATAAGAATTTATTACTTATTATTATTTATCGTTTAATTACCCTTTTTTCTTTATTATTTAATCTTCTTCACTCTTTATTTCTCATTTTATATCTATTACCTCTTATTTTTTATTCTTCATTATTCTTATGTTTTCGATATATCTATGAAAGTAAAACGTAAAACTCACAGAATTCGAGCGCGTTATATCGTCTTTGTTCTTTATTTTTATATGAGAAATAAGTAATGTATTCTCATCCTCTACATCCAAGTACTTTTTGTTCCATTTAATTACTTAATTTTTTTTGCATATTTATTCATAAGATTAAGATAACCAATTAAAAATAAAAATAACCAATTAAAAATAACCAATTAAACCAAATTGCACTCTTCAAAGTAATGTAAATATTCAAAAAATGTAAATCATAATAAATTCATACTATTCAGTGCATATTAATGTCACATTACATCATCAAAAACCTGCTTCATATAAATGCGCAGTTGAGGTATCGACGCGTAACAGTCTGAGGAAAAAAAAAGAGTCAGTACATCTCAAAATCTTCGAAGAAACGGCAAAATGAAGAATCTTCTACTTGTGACATGTCTGTTGGTAAGTGGAAAGCAATACACAAACTAGTAGTTTCTGAACCATCTGTACAATGATAAAGCAAAAGAAATAATTTTGAAATTTTTTTAAGTTATTAAACAAGTTTTAAATAAATTCAAAGTTTGCGTTTTCTGTACTCCCGAATTTTGATATATCATTACTGCAACATTATTGCACACCGCTATAATACTTACACTTAAAGAAAGCTTCATATTGAGAGTCTTTTCTTATACTATCGCGAATTTACAGCAACATACGAAACTTGATTAAAGAAAATGTTGAAAAAACTCTATAAAATTATTCAGATACACATTTAAATAATAAATCAACATTTTGAAAAAATATTTAATTTAAATCTATATAAAATCAAAAGTATTTAAAAATGTGGATTTACCTCTTTGCCTCTGTACGGCAACCTTATTGTTCGTTTTGAAAACTTTGACATTTTACTTCATTGTTTATACATATGTGGGAATAAAACATCATATTATTCGACCGTCAAATATACGTGACTTTGTACCTAAGTAGTATATACAAATATTATATAAAGTTAAGATGTAAAACTTAAAAAAAACAACATAGTAGTCATCCCCGAAAAATTTGCAAAATTTTGATACCAATTTCGAGAAAATCGATCCATAAATGTGAAAGTAGGGCAATGAATGCGTGATTGCGTGGGTGGGTGCGTGGGTGGGGGTGTAAAACTAAAAAAGACCACGACGTCGCTATCTCCGAAAAATTTGCAAAATTTTGGTACCAATTTCAAGAAAATCGGTCCATAAATGTGTGATTGCGTGGTCAATAAATGTGTGATTGCGTGGGTGGGTGCGTGGGTGGGAATGTAAAACTAAAAAAGACCACGACGTAGCGATCTCCGAAAAATTTGCAAAATTTTGATACCAATTTCGAGAGAATCAATCCATAAATGTGGAAATAAATCAATAAATGCGTGATTGCGTGGGTGGGTGGGGGTGCAAAGCTAAAAAAAACCACATAGTGGCACTCCCCGAAGAATTTGCAAAATTTTTGTACCAATTTCGAGAAGATCGGTCCACAAATGCGGAAGTAGTTTGCGGACATACAGACAGACGGACGGTACTTATATATATAGATTATATACAAATAGAACGATCGCGAAATTAAAACAAGATCGTTAGGTCGAGCGAGACACAAGTTTCTCTAAACGTTACTAAATATTGATTTAGATCGATACATTCGTACGTGACTCTTTATCCGAAAAACAATCGAAGCTTCGAGAAGCGTTTTGCGAAACAAATATAAGATTGACGAGCCCGACGAGAGGGCAAGTTCTCATTCGCCTGTCGACCTGTTTACGCCTTGTATTTCTTATATTAAATATACTTTTCTCTAAAATAAAGTCTTTACTGCTGTCGCTCAAATAAATTATCCCACACATATATGGATTATTTTCATTTAGTTTCATTACTCATCGTTCGTTCGTTCTACTATCGTTGATTGTCTTTTACTTAATTAATATTATATTATTATATGTATAGATATTAATGCAATGTTCTTGTTTTGCGTAAATGATGTCGCTTTATTGTGTACTACATGTAATACATACATGCTTTTTTGAAATATTAAGATGTCTAGTCGATTTTAGAATTATAATATTTTGCCCTCTAAATATATTATACATAACATATATTATATACAAATATATGATATGCATAAAATAATTATGTAATATAAATGTGTTCTACATAATTTGTTAGTATATATTTCAATACATAATTTCTATATTATAAATTTTCAAACACATGCTTAAAATGTAAAGTAAAGAAAAAACAATTGCCAACAATAAATGCGCTGATTCTGATTCTTACCCAGTGAGAAATTACCAGTTGAAAAGACGTCGAATCAACGACTTTTCAACCGAGGAGATCGGTTGATATAGACGTCTAAAATTTGGTCGATTAGATGTTTTTGTGTCCTTCAAATTAGACCTTTATAAAACGTGAGAAATAGGATCGAAATAGACATCGACCGACCTCTTTTTGTCTCTCATGTCGATCGCCTGTCGACTCGAACTGCGTAATGGTCAAGTCGATTTTTATCGGGCCTGATAAATTTCTATTTTATATCTTAAGTAATAATAACGAAATATCTTCACTTATTAGGACAGAAATTGTCCGAATAAGTGAAAACCGGACATTTATCTGCCCGATTTTCCAAAAATCAGTTCAATATCTGAATTCCCCTGTACGGGAATTGTATCAGAAATTAAACTGATAGAAATAATTACATATGTTATTAACCGCATTTTGCAGGCTTTATATACGCTCATGACAAGAACTCGAATACGGGTATAGAAAGTGAATAATGCGCCGCATAGCGGTAAGCGAATAAACTACACTATTTTAATAAATTATATAAATGCTGCAGATTCTGCTCGCTTCCAGCTTTGTTTTGATGTAAAATTGACTGAAAGACAATAGAAATCTTATAGAAATATACGCAATATTATTAATATTTCTGGCTGGGTAGAAACAAAATTTTCGATTAGTTGAAAAATGGTTTAAATAGATACTAATTTCAACCATAAACGACATAGTCGTCTAATAGTCGTCCTTCCGACCTGTCATTTCTCACTGGGTATGCTCATTTTCAATAAATAATAATAACATATTCTATCTTTTTAATTAAAAAAGTAAATAAATAAAGTAATAAAATAATAAATAAAGCAAATAATGTAATAACAAGCTATTTTTTTCATTAAAAGTAAATAAAAAGTAAATAATGGAAAAAATTCATCAAAAACGACCAAGACTGGACTAATAGTAATTCTTTATTAATTTAAAACATGACGTTTCGACCTTTGGTTTAGGTCTTTTTCAAATGTAAAACTGAAAGATACAAACTTTTTTAATTACACGACAAAAATGAGATTATACAGTATAGAATTTAGAAAAAACATGGTCTTACATTGTGTTAAAAATTACGTTGACATAGTATGCGAAGTGGAAAACACTTAAAATATATAACATGTGTCTTATAAAGTGACTCGTCAGTAACTGTGTATAAAGAAGGAATATATTAGAACGTTTATACAGTTCTTATGACCTTATCATAAATAATATTTAGATTGTCAGTATCTTTTTGGGCGTTAAGAGTGTAGTTAGTCTTTTTTATATAGAACATTTCAGCTAACTCTCGTTTCCTAGTATGTCTCTTATTGTGTAATATAATCGGATTATCCCAATCGAATTCATGCTCCAATTCCAATTGTGTAATTAAAAAAGTTTGTATCTTTCAGTTTTACATTTGAAAAAGACCTAAATCAAAGGTCGAAACGTCATGTTTTAAATTAATAAAGAATTACTATTAGTCCAGTCTTGGTCGTTTTTGATGAATTTTTTCCATTATTTATTCAATACTGGCGACTACAACATACATATCTAATTAAAAAGTAAGTATTTTTTAATAAATAAGATATAAGTGTATGCGTACTTACATCAAATATTATTAATATACACAATAATAGTACTTTGTCGACGTCGAACAAAAATCTGAGAAACGCATAACGGTTAAGTAGTACATTGAATATAAATAATTAAAACATATAGAAAAACGATTTTTTTAAACTTTTCAGACAATTTCCTTTGCGATTGATCCTGCAAAAGTGAGGAAATTCTACGACGGGATCGACATTTGTGTCCAGGAATTGCATACGCCGGGAGTACCGATAAAATTACCATTAAATATTGGTATTGTATATTAAATAGATACAAACTATAAAATGTCATATTTACTGAATAAAGTTGAAAACAACATTCTCGGTTTTCAACAAAGTTTATAGATTTCAAATAAATTTTATTATCAATAAAATTAAAATAAGTATTTTTTTAAACAGGAATAAATTTCATATGAGTCGCCAGTATTAAATGAATACACAATAATTAATTTTTAATTATTGTGTAAGTATTTTTTTCATCAATACAAGCTATTTAATATGTTTCTTTAAAAATAAAAATAAGAAACATCTTTCTCTCTTCAAATCAATATTATTACATTAATAGTAAAACAAAATTTAATAGTAAAATGCGATACAAACTATTTGCACCAAGAATTCTATTTGAAAAATTTGAAGAAGGTAACATTAGACAAATAAATTGTATATTCGAGATTTTAAATAATTTTTATTTATCTATTTATTTAATTGCCAAATTATAAGCAGACATATGGACTTGTATTATCATATTTGTAATTTATATATTTTAGAAGAGTATACATCAGATATAGTCTTATGTTCGCTACATAAGCACAAACTGGTATGTATGTATATTTACATATTTATTATATAAATAAAATATTATACATAATTTATGCAAGGAATGTTATAACGACAATGCTAATATATGACATTTTACTTTCTAAATTAAAAAATATAGACTGCAACAAAAATTATGTTCAAATATAATGATTTAAGAATTCCTAACTATAATCATGATAATCATAATAATCATATAAAAGTTATTAATATTACAGAGATAAAATTTGCGCAATGAATAAAATTACATTAAGTGTGTCAACGTAATAAAAATTATAGCGTTTTTCTTATACTAATATAACAAATCTGACAATATTTTTTGATACTAATGCAACAAGTCCGACGATAACGGGAATTCAAATTTAAATTTAAATTTAATCAAATTTGATTCGAAATTTTGTCTAATAGTTATAATTAGCAATTACATTCACTTATGACTAATTCTAAATGCCATTATTAAAAAACTAATAACATGCTGTTGTTACGTCCAGACTCGTGAGGGAGAGTCAACGGAAGGGCGTAAACAAAACTTACCTCGAACAATGCCGGACCGTACGTGGTTTCGAGGCGAGCGAACGTGCGGAGGCCCCAAGCAGGTCAACGACCGAGCAGGTCGCTTTTACGCTGATAAAAGGCCCCGTTCGCTCGATGGTCCCTTTTTGGCAAGAGAATTTAATCTCTTTTGCGCGGGATGGGACCCTGTGCGATTTCGGAGTTCAGGAGAGAGTGCGGGGAATAATAATTATCATTCAATTAAGTAGGAAAATATCTAATTTATTCAAAATAAGTAAATGAAGCGAAATTTATGAGAAAATTCATAATATTTGGTTAATGCATATGTATATATGCATGTGTGTATTGATTACAATATTTTTTTTATAAATAAAAAAAATTACATGAAGGTGTTGTTGTAGTATGTAAGTATATTTGCGCGTTACATGTGTACGGAAGTCATCGATCGGAGCAGAGTGGGGGAAATTATAATATTTAAAATGAGGCTCCGATCGGGTTACAATAAATTATACAAATATATATATAAAAAAAAAACCATCAACTAAGCATAAGCAGGAGGTCAGGAATCGGGGATTTCTTCGAATTCAATGGTGGAAGGTTTATAAATCCGCCAAAAGAATTGGATGGGAACGGCCACTGGATATCTGCGGCAGGGATGGAAGCATGGGATAATGGCGTCGGGGGTAGATTCAATTAATACCTTCCTTAGATCGGCCAGATTTACAGGATCGGGCCCGATGGTGAAGGCATTCTCGGAGAGAGGATCCGTGTATGGAGGGAGGGTGCTTAGGCAATAATCCAATAGATTTTGGTAGGTGCGAGGAGAAGGATCATTTTCAGAAGGAGGTGGTGAGGGTGATGGAAGGGGGGAATCTCCGAGTTCTATGACGGGAGGCGAAGGCGATCTCGGGGACTCGTGGACAGGAGATTGTGAGGGAGGAAGGGGGGGAGAGTCTTCTAAATCAATTAAAAGCGGTGAAGGAGATCTCGAGGGAGTACACGAGGATTGCGGAGAGGGAGGAGGGGGAGTAGGAACTCTTGGAGACGGAGAGTCTTCAGGAGAAGGAGGAGGGAGAGTCGGGACTCTCGGAGACGGAGAGTCTTCCCGAGAGGAAAAGGGGGGTACAGAGGGAGAGCACGGACGTTCTGGGGATGAAACGGGGGAATAATGCGGAGGAGAGGGGGAAGGAGCGCGAGTAGATTCGGACTCCAGCCAACGCTTAGCCTCAGGTAGTTCTGTATTTATTAGTGATAGATTTATCTTGAAACTAGGATCCGCAGCAGCCCGAGCCAGTACTTTCCTCGTCCACCGATTCCGACGGTAGCGTCGGTGCTTAGCCCACGATTTAATTCTTTTAGTTTTTAGGGGAGAGGTCTCCACTGATAAACCAACGCGAAGGTTTATAACATATAGATATTTGTATACGTATTTATGTTATGATATGAAACAGTTCTTAGATCATTATAGTTCTGGTTGGAATAATGACAAGGATAATAAATTTGAACCCTGACCAATAAGTGATGATATAATAGGTTCGAATTATGGTAAATAAGTGATAATTTATTAGAATTATAAATAATAGATCTGAATTAACACAAATGAGTTTGTTTCGAGACTGAGATAGATCTTTGGTATAGATGTTGACTAATTCGTGAGGAAATGAGAGACAGAGGGAGAGCAACGCAAGTCTTTATGCTAAACGCGATTGACGACCTTCGTAAATAATGAGGGTCTAAATCTAATCGTGCTTGCGAACTCACGAAAGAGAGAGAGAGGAAAGGGGTATCGTGAGTCTCTACGCTAAACGCGATTGACGACCTTCGTAAATGAGGGTCTAAATCTAATCGTGCTTGCGAACTCACGAAAGAGAGAGAAAGGGAAGGGGTATCGTGAGTCTCTATGCTAAACGCAATTGACGACCTTCGTAAATGAGGGTCTAAATCTAATCGTGCTTGCGAACTCACGAAAGAGAGAGAAAGGGAAAGGGTATCGTGAGTCTCTATGCTAAACGCGATTGACGACCTTCGTAAATGAGGGTCTAAATCTAATCGTGCTTGCGAACTCACGAAAGAGAGAGAAAGGGAAGGAGTATCGGGAGTCTCTACGCTAAACGCGATGGACGACCCTCATAAAGAATGAGAGTCTAATTCTAATCGCGATTGCGAACTCACGAAAGGAAAGAGAGGAGAGGACAAGAAAATTAAGATATTTGATGTACTTTCAAGATGTAGCCGTTATTTTTAATATTTAATTATTACGCGTAGTATTTGATTATTATGTGTAACATTATGAGTATTATATATATATATATATATATATATATATATTTATCCCGTCTAGAATCTTCGTAGACAATTTGATAAATTTACTAAGAACTGTTTCTAATAATCGTTTCCAATTCGTGAAGGCAGAAATTCATTGAGACTTACTACTTGCTGTGGTGGTTTCTGAGAGAGAGAGAGACAGAGCGGGGGAACTGGTCCGTACTTGATATAGTTTTGGTCCTAGCTTGCTCCTAGCTTGGCTTTTCGATCGCTCGAAAGTGCTCACTGGTCTGCTGCGTTCACACTAGACTGTTCCGTTAGCACTCTGAGACACTGTATATTTTTTCACCGGAAAAACGCTAAGACTCAAGTCGACGCGATAGATGCGAGGCTCTGGTAACGGCAATAGTACTCGTGACAGAAGAAGTAGAAGTAATAATCTCTCGAGGCAAGTTTCGAGTATTTAAAACCCTTTGCTCCTCCTTTTCGCTGGGCAGTCGAAATCTCTATTTAGCGAATCAGTTTTTTAATGACGCCCTCATAGAATTTGGAGGGAGTCGATTTTTGATAAAAGGAGTTTTTATTTCCCCGGCATGGGTGGAGCCTTTTTTTGTTTAAACATCCAGATTTCGGCCCAACGGAAAGGACAGCGCATTTATGTGAGATGGGCACTTAATTTACCCTTTCGACCGTTGCGACGCGTTTATCGCGTAAGGGCGGTCTGTCAAGCGAGCACATGTGGTATCGGTTTTATCGCTACCAGCCGTTTTCCTTCCAAGTTATCGCGCTAGCTTTCGGTACTAAATTGGTTTGTTTTTGCGAGTCTCTCGGCCGTAGTTTGAAATTTTGAAATCGCTTCCTCGCATATGTTTGAGAATCACATTTATTGGTCCGTTTGTTTTTTTTTTGTTTTTTTTAGACTACGGTCTAGGACCCGATTTTGTTTAGTTAAGTTTGTTGCTAACGTGGTTTGCTCGTCACATGTCTCGAACTCTACGGCTAGCTTTACTTTCGTTTTTTTTTATCAAGGTTTATTTTCCGACTCGCTTTAGTTTTTATATTTTATCATCGCGGATTGTTCGACACGTGCTTAGAACACCACGGTTCTGTTTGGTTTCGTTTTGTTTCTCTAGGTTTTATTCGTCATGTGTTTCCGAATAGCACAACTCGCCTGACAGATGATAATATAATTTATCGCCGCCTCGTGTATCGGGAAAGAAAAGAATCGTGGAGTCCGCTGGACGTAACACTGTTGTATATGTAATTAAAGATTATTCGGACAAGTTAAAGTGATATTTGTTAATAAAAAGGGCATTCTTAAAATTAATTGCGATACGATAAATGGCTAATACAATTTACTTGTTTGGAGAGTTCTTGCTTATAAATCGGTTGCCAATAGCAACAATCATATGTTCGCAAATCATATAGATTTTTTATAAATTTGTATTTTGAATCATTATTTGTGTATTGTACACAATTGCTCTTCTGCAAGTGGGATTATTCGACAATCAAAATTGTCGAACATGCGAAATACGCATACGACGCTGTTGGCAATCTCAACAATGAGTTTTTATAAATGAATACGATTCTTTACGTTTCATGACATCACACGATCACTTTTATGCACAAAATAATAAGAGGAATTAATTGGTGTAAAGAAAAAACATAGTTTTCTTTAAGAAAAAATATGTAGTAGCGCTATTTGCAAATTACATATTCTCTCTTAAAATCAACTATGTGTTTTTTTTACACCAATTGATTCCTCTCATTATTTTGTGCATTAAAATATTGAGATAAGATCATCGAAAAATGAATATTTGACGAAATCTTTCATAGTTTATGTAAAATTATGTCAAATTAAAATAAAATATCTCTTAAACTAGTTACTTTTTGGTCATCCTATCTTTATAACTTTTTATGCCAAAAATTGCGAAAAATCTATTTATATAAAAAATTAGGGTGGTTCTATTTAAGAAAACGAAGATCACTTTGAAATCTCGGAGGCACTTCCATCTAGATAGGACTTGTGTCTATAATAAGATGTCCCCCTTGAAACAGAGGGGATAAGTTCTATTTGATACATTTTTTAGAACAACGAATATTTCGGATGATAATTGCATGGATTGATTAAAATGGTCCATCCTGTAGATTTATTAAATTTATTAATAATAATTAATAAATAATACTGATTTATCAATTGCAGATTGACGAACAAGGTCTAATTAGAAAAGAAAAACTTATTGAATATAATAATTATATCATTTCCATGTGTATAGAGCAAGGTAAACGAAATATTGTTAGTATTTCATATTTTGTATAATTGACATATCTTATTATTTACATTGTATTATTTTATATTATTATTTTATTATTTTATTATTATATTTTACTGTATTTTTATTTTATATAATAGTGTTGTTATATACACAGTGCATTCAAAAAGTTAGGTGACTGATTTTTTTTTGGACGTACTAGCTGCACCATCGCTTGGCCTATACTGAGACTAGTTACTATGATGCCTCTTGAATCTGCCATATTTTTTATGTCACCGTTGATTCAATAGTTTGTGTACGGCACGCGTTTAAAGTTTGTAAAATTTTTAACGTAGTCACGATTTTTAAAATCTTGATAATGAAGTTAAGCACATATCTGATATATCGAGATAGAATAAGGCGCGATCTTTAAACCGTAAAAGATAACATTCTGTAACTCTTAGGTTGTAGTGTAGGGATGTTAAGGATAAAATTTAGTTGTCAAAAATGAAAAAAAAGATCAGTTTTTTTGCAATGAAGGTGGCTCACTTGACAAGGAATGCTCGATATATATAATTTTATTTTATACCGCGTGTTTTTTTATTCATTATTCATTATTATATATATTAATAAGTTAATTACCAGAATCGCTGTAAATTTTAAGATAAACTATTTTTTTTAATACTTTAGTATATTTTCTTATAATTAAAAATTATAATTAAAAATAAATTTTTCCTAATGTTATTGTATACATATAATATACATTAAAATTATTTTGTATGTTTCTTGAAACAAAATTATTTTTAACAACCTGCTTTATTTCAAATTGCAGCATATCAAAGCCCAGGAAGTAACTACGAGAAGACTAAGGCATTTATAAAATGCGGAACACCAGTAATAGATTTATTCGATAAACTTCAATAAAAAGAAGAAGTTACATTCCTTCTTATATTATATTCATAAAATAATAGCAATATGGAGAATCCGCACATGATTAAATACTAATAATTCTTGCTTTCTATACCAATGCATTGTCGAGAATTTACATAAAGGTTTCTTGTCTCTTGAATTGTAATTAACTTGTGTGTGTCTATATTTCAATAAAATGTAATACTTAATCCTCTGCTTTAAATGTTATAAAATTTCCCTATGTCTTATATTAATACTATAATACATAATTAATATTATAAAAGAAACCAATAAAAAATATAACCAAGAAATAACAAGGAAATAACCAATAGCGTCAAGTAGCGTTCTTCTGCGAGAATTTCGTTATTGTTATATTTCAAGTGTATAGTTCTGCGTGTGAATATGTGTGTGTACATTCAATGTCTACATTCCAAAACAATATCTTATCTTCTACATAAAACAGTATTGATTATAATTATAATGGTGACAAACAAAACAATATATAATTTAACTAAAATACATTATCCGGGAAAAAAGTAGAATCATACGAGAACTGTCTTATGATAAATGAAATTTTTAAATTTTTCTCTATGCTTGTAACGACGACTGCTTTTTGCTATTCAGTTAATATTACAGTAAAATTTAATATTCAAGGCAATTTCAATGATTTTAAAGTATGTTGAAGATCACTGACTTACAATAAACATTGAATGTCGCTCACTTTTAATTTTGAAATTATAAGCACCAAAAGTTCTCCTGTTCACAGCTTCGGATTCGAAACGAGATTTAAAAATAGTTTTTAGAATACAGTATCGTATAGTATAAATTTTCGACTTTCCAAGCAAAGCAAAGTCTATCCCATAGCACTCACAGCTTTAAATAGAGGGTCTAAAAAGAGAGATCTAATCGCATCTTTCTTTTATCTTCTGCACCAAACGATATGGAAATGTCGCTTTAAAAAATTGGAAACGTATATGGAATTGTATATTTTTAAATTTAGTATCGCATCCGAAACAATGGACAGTATGAGATATATTTCGCTTAACATAAATGTAGTCAAAAACCCATGCGGAATTTTTAAACTTCATTTCTTATCCGAAGTACCATAAGGTGTGGGATGGATTTCACTTTGCATGAAGAGTCGAACATGTATGCAGAATTATATATTTCTAGATCTCGTTTCGAATCTAAAGCACTATCGGACTTTCATATATGGCAGTCTGCATAACTTTCCATAGATCATCGGGAGTTCTCGAATTAAGGTAAATAAATCTGTAAAATTTAACAATTTGACAATAAACACTATATATATAATTGATTCGCAGAAAATATAAAATCATAATTATTCGTTTTAACGAATACAGCTTGAATGATTTTCACTTTGATCTTAATGTTGCCTTTGAGACTTTCACGAAGATCAATTGGTTTTAAGCGGCGGTCACAGATGTTCTTGAGATATTATGATGTAAAATACGAAATAATTTTCTAATCATTTTTATAGATACATAATTTTAAAGATACATTTTGTAGATACATAACATTTTTTCACAATTAACGCGTGTACGTGGCGCCTTTTTTTTACATTTTTTTAAAAAGGTAAGTTTTTAGGGATTATATTATTCTTTTTTGTAGTATTTAATTAATGACGCGGTATCCACTAACAAATATATATGTATATTATGCTTTGACGTACTAGATTACCGAGTTAAAAATATCTTAGATTATCTGATCTTAATAACACATAAATTCTATTTAAAAAACGAGAAAGAAGGGGGGGAGAGAGAGAGAGAGAAAGAGAGAGAGAGAGGGGGGGGAAGAGAGGGAGAGAGAGAGGGAGAGAGGGGGGAGAGAGGGGGGAGGGAGGGAGAGAGAGGGGGGAGAGAGAGGGAGGGAGAGGGGGGAGGGGGGAGGGAGAGGGGAGAGAGAGAGGGGGGAGAGAGGGGGAGAGAGAGAGAGAGAGAGAGAGAGAGAGAGAGAGAGAGAGAGAGAGAGAGAGAGAGAGAGAGAGAGAGAGAGAGAGAGAGAGAGAGAGAGAGAGAGAGAGAGAGAGAGAGAGAGAGAGATGGTTTACGGAATTTTGGATTTCCTACAGTTCATAGTTTTAGACTAAAGGTGTATTTAATTTCTAAGTTAAATAAAGCGTATGAAATAAAAATGTTAAGTAATTGACAAACAATAATAAAAATCGCTAATAGAGCGAATAGATAACGTAATTGTTCTGTATTTTATAAGCAAAAGCATTTCTTAATTATTATTGCAAATATAGGTTCGAAAAAATGGCGGGATGTCACTACCACATGCGTGTAGCGCTATAGAACTAACCAGCGGTTATCTTATAGAACAAACCTGCGTGCGAACTCTACCTCTTTTGCGATTTTAAGACATTAAATACTTTAATATAGATTTAAGGATATATGCGCTATCCCTTATGGAATCATGGAATATAATAATTTGTTAGAAGCAATTCTTAACAAATAACAACTATAAATTCTGAATTCATTTTAATTCAATTTTTTATATAAATAACTAAACAAATAACTTTGCCAAAAGCAAGTTGTTATGATTCCATGACTTGAGAAATTAGCAATAAGTTATTAATGCTTACGGTAATACGCTTTAACATGATATTCAAATATTAATCGAGCTTCTATTACAACAAATATAAGAAATTATGAAGTCATAACGATTTATTAAAAATAACTTTTTGCGAACAATTAATGATAACTTAGAACGATCATTGAAATTTGTGCTAAAGCTTTTCAAATAAATAACTAAATTATTCAAATAAATAATTTCAATGAACAACAATTATGACTTCGTAAATAACTAATTTACTTGTGTAAAACGCGCTACTCTAGCCTGATAGTCCATTCAAATATTATGCGATAATATAATTACTCAGGACACCTGGAATATTCCGCTGTATATATTATACTTTATGGAATCATACTCCGTATATAATAATTTGCAAATAGCCTTTTTATAAATAATTGGAAATAATAATTAAGGTCATTTATAGAAGTCTGTAGTAATGATAAAATGTTGAGATTTAATTAACTCTAACCTCTCATTAAATGACTAAGCTAACCGTGAATTATTATAAATTGATTCCATAAACAGAAAATTAAATATAAGTTTTAACATTTTATATTAGCTTAGCATTATGGAACATTCCAGCGTTAAGAGTAGTACTGAAACAAAAAATCATATAAATAGTTTTGACATAATTTTTTCGTTTTCTTACATCTATTAACACATTATAAATTAATGAAAAGACTCACCTTTATTTTAAATTGAGCCGTTTCATCAGCGGGTCTCCGTCATCTCTCGGGGAATCGCGGCGGTCTCTCTTCCGCGTGATTTTGTGGCGAGAGCTGTTCCTCCTCGTCCACGGGGACATCCTTTGGAGTTTCCCACGACTCACCCCTGTGATCTGTATCGTAGGGTTCCATTCCAAATAAAATTCGCAAGTCGAAGATGTCCTCGAACATCCATGAGTTGTTAGACTCCCATTTTCGGGCATCCTCGGTATCCCCCCACATTTGATCAAACGACTCCCTATCCTCCCGACGGCACGCCCGAATGAATCGCCGATTTTCAATGTTTATGAATCCTTCTATTACTATATTAGAGAAACACTGGAAAAGACCACAACTATAAGTTTAATTTTCTAAGACACTAATAATAAAGTTTCCTTTCTTTTCTTTTCTTCTCTTACCTAATTTTTTAATAATAACTTTTTTTGTGAATAACTTTTTGTAATTTTTATTAAACGTTAAAGTAAAATATAAAAATGTTTGTACTAAAAATTGATTTTCGCTTTATCATTCTTAAAACGAAAAGTTACTATTATATTGATTTTATTAAAAAGTTTATGTGGATTAAAAAGCCACATTATTGTGATAAACTATAATTGCATGGCGAAATAAAAATGTTCGTTTATAGATATACACACGCATCGCACACACACACAAACACACACATACATACACTAGATGTTCAGATATTTTTCGTAACCACATCTGAGTGTGTGGTAGGATAAAGGAGGGAAGAGATCATATTCCGAATTGCCAGTCGGCGTACACCCGCTATCTTGATAATCTCGTGAGAGAAGTATACGCGCTGTTTTGTGTTAATCGCTTCGCCATTTTATCATCCGTAAAGGATTTTACACGCAAAATTATACCCGGATAAAGGATTTTTTGTGTTTGTGTGTGAAGTCCGCCGTTTTGTTTTGATAGTGTAAAATTTATTCGCGTTTTAAATTTAATATTAAAACAGTAAAAAGATATTAAAACAGTAGTATTATAAAATAAAAAAATGTCAAATCAGTGCCAGATAGATCGTTTTTACGATAAGTGCATGTATAAAAACTGTACAAATTCAAGATCTCAAGGAAAACGTTTATATAGATTCCCATTGCAGACTGATGAAAGATATCATTTATGGCTAAGCAACAGTGGTAAGTTTTTTTATATCATTTAATTACATATTTTGTCGTATTTTGTATTTGTATTTTTTATTTGTATTGATTTTGTTTTATGTACTTGTATTGATTTCGTTTTAATACAACCACTAAATATTAGAAAAGTATATAGTTTTATATTCTACATGAAAAAATGTTATATTCTTTTTTTTTATTTTAATATTTAATTCTAGAATGTATATATTTAATTTTTTATTATTTTATAAAATATAATTATGCCAAGTGCATTTATATATCTACTCACGATATATAATTTTTTAAAAACTTTATATGAAATATTTGGCAACAGTAATGTATTGTACTAATTGATAAGTATAAATATATATTAATATTTTACGTAATTTGTATTAAATGTGTTAGTATACAAAATTAATTTTTTTTAATGATATTATATATTCACATTTGCGAGTTTCCGCAATTTATTAACGTGTTATAATAAAAGAGCATTAACAAAAAATTAATTGTACAACTTGATTATATATGTTTTACACTGTGTATATGTGTGTCTGCACGCGCGCACACGTGTATGATTTTTATTTCTGACATTTATATAAACAAATTTTATTATACATGATACAGCTATTTAACGTCAAACATAATAACATACGGATTAGAATTAGTAAATCTATTAACACAGTATCCATTTTAACATGTTATAGAAAATTCTATATAATTTGCCTACAAAATTGCTATTTAAAATAAATGTGATATAATCTTTTAATTAATTTCAAATATATAATATAAATTAGGTTCACCGACGGATCAGGCATCAATCACTGTTTTGGAGCGGGAATCTATGGACCAAAGGATGACTATAGGGAGAGTATTCCTATGGGGTGCCATTCCACAGTCTTTTCGGCTGAGATATTGGCTATCCTAAGGTGCACGGAACATCTTCTGACCAAAAACACCATAGGGAGGAAGATAAACATCTGCTCAGACAGTAGAGCAGTCATTCTGGCGTTAGCCAAAACAACTACCGAATCATCTTTGGTCTGGGATTGTATGCTGGCGCTGGAAAAACTTAGCAGAGCTAACAGGGTCATCTTGGTTTGGGTTCCTGGGCACCAAGGTATACCCGGGAACGAAATCGCAGACACATTGGCCAAGGAGGGAGCTAGTAAAGCACCAACTGGTCCAATAGCGGGTGTTCCTTTTGCGGTAGGAAAGGAAACTATCAGGTCCCACCTGAGCAGAGAGCATCTGTTCAAGTGGGAGACATCTAAAAGCTGCCGTCAGGCCAAACTCCTGATGAAGAACACCAACGTGAGTAGAACTAATGAACTTCTTACAATGAGCAGACGGAGGCTGAGGGTGGCGGTGGGACTACTTACCCCTAACAGCACATGTAGATTCTGAGAATGTTCGGAGAATATCGCAAAAGTATATTGCGTATGTTCTCAGAACATTCGATATACGTACTACGATATACTGAGTACATACTACGAACGTTCCTATGTCCCACTTATTTTAGTTCGTAGTATATACTGTGAATATCCTGTAGTACATTCGTAGAATGTCGCCAGTATGTTACCGGTATATCATACAGCCAGGCGCGCGCGCGCTCTCACACGCATACACATACATACATATATACTGATTAGGTTAGGTTAGGTTAGGTTAATTTGCACGTTATTTACGTTTTATAAATATAATTTATTAATTTTTTGTACATGTGTGAAATGTTTTAACTATAATATAATACAATATTTTAACTATAATATAAATATATAATATAAATGTTTTATAACTATAATAAACTACAATATATATATATATATAAATTATAGCTATCATGTTTTATACAATATTATGTTATTATAATGTTATTATTATATTTTATGCTTATTATATTTTGTGTTTTAACAATATTTTATATTATATAACTCTATGGCCCTGCGCACACAATAGAGAAGATATTAAGAATAGTAATAAATATTAAATATTAGGAATTTTATTTCAAAACAAGGAAACAAAATAGACTAACGCACAATGTATTGAGAATTAAGAATAAGGAATAAAATGGATTGTGCGTTAGTCCATTTCATTTTCTTGTTTTAAAATAAAATAATTCCTAATATTTAATATGTATTTCTATTCCTAATATTTTCTCTATTGTGCGCGCAGGACCTAATATTTAACAATATTAAAATATTTTATATATTATATAATTATCCTTTAAAATTAATATACTTAACGATTGTGTAGGAAAATGTTCAATAATAGGTCTGTTCTTTAACTGAACTGGCTGCACTAATTCAGGTTTATCTTTTTTAACTAAGGAATTTTTAGGCTCTCTATTTGAAAATACACAATGAATTTCAACGGGCTAAATAAGAGCCGAACGCGGATGGTAAAGCGTTAATTTTCGATGAAAATTAATTTTTCATCGAAATAAATTGTTGTGCACAGGGCACAAATTTTTCTTGGTCCGATACCAAGGAATTAAATTAAATCTCATATTCGAGATTTTAATTTAAAGTAAACCCCTCTGACCCCCCTAAAGAGTTATAGGCGAGAAAAATATCGGGGCGAAGTCGCTGAATCGGGAATCGAACCCGAGTCTTTCGCTTGCCGGGCGACTGCTCTTACCACTGAGCTATTCAGACCCCTTCGTCTCGATACTTCTCATTTGCCTATAATTTGTAAATAAATATGTTTGTTGGTAACGTCATCTTTCAGCCGACGTGAAATAGTAACTAAGGAATTTTTAGGCTCTCTATTTGAAAATACACAATGAATTTCAACGGGCTAAAGATTTCCCGATTCAGCGACTTCGCCCCGATATTTTTCTCGCCTATAACTCTTTAGGGGGGTCAGAGGGGTTTACTTTAAATTAAAATCTCGAATATGAGATTTAATTTAATTCCTTGGTATCGGACCAAGAAAAATTTGTGCCCTGTGCACAACAATTTATTTCGATGAAAAATTAATTTTCATCGAAAATTAACGCTTTACCATCCGCGTTCGGCTCTTATTTAGCCCGTTGAAATTCATTGGTTATCTTTTTTACTTCACATTGGAAGGAAAAAGATAAACTCTGAACTAGTGCAGCCAGTTCAGCCTAATTCAGCTATAAAGAACAGACCTATATTGTTCTCAAAAAACGTTGCACGGTTGTTATTCGAAGTTGTACTCGCACAGCAATATCTGAATGCCAGTCTTGATGCAGAAGCCACGCAGCAGCGAAATCTTTTGCAAATGGAAGTGCTCTATTGTGGTGTCCAGGGACTCCGGACTCGGCGATTCCCAATCATAATAGATCTTCAAATCATCTTTTATTTGCTGTCACAATGATTTAGATGTCCATCGACGCCCACTCTACCTCTGACTGCGGAATTGTTTCTACTCTTGCGTTTGTTGCGATGTATCGCAGTTTTGCTTTGAGGCTGAATCATAAAATTACATTAATTAATTCAATGATATAAATATCTCTTCTACAATAATTGTTTACTTTTCACTCTTTATCGTTAACTTGTAAGTAATAAAATTTCAACCCCATCGACGTACGCGATTATTGTATTGTGAGAGAATAAAATCTCGCGTTAATTATAAGTGTGCAATAATTTGATCGCGACTAATCATGACTTAACTATGACTAACCTCTTCCAGATTTTGCTGCGAGTGTATTATTTGTGCCAAGGACAGTAAATACTTCAGGAAATGGTTGACAGCCGCGGATAGGCCTACCATCAGTTCCGTACCCTATAAAGTGGATATGTTTATAAAGTTCTGTTCTGATATCTATTGAGAAGATACTGTAATTTTATATTTGAACAATTTAATGTTGTATAGATACGCACACACACACACACCTGCATGTAAGAGATAAAAATGTGTTTCGCCCATCGAAGAATCAGTTCGGATAACAGCGATGCGATTAAGATACTGTAGCGGCACTGAGGCTAATAAAGCCGCCAATTTACCGAGATAACGAACGTTGATGCTTCTACTGTGGAGAGCCTCTATTAACGTGCTGCCATCCATCGCGGCCGCTGTGGTCCAGGCACTCAGATCTAGAAAAAGAAATTAATTAAGAGAAAAGAATACAATTATAATTATATACATATATGACTATGAAGACAATAATCGCGATATCCCCTTCCGTTCCGAATGGAAATGTAAATGTGTACATATACACCTATGTGTATATTGTGTATATATATACTGTATGTGTGTGTATGTGTATATTGTGTGTATATATACTGTATGTGTGTGTATGTGTAAGCCCTAAATCTTTGTGGATAATCTTCCTTGATGAGGATGGCACATGTATATCAAAATTCTTAATTTGTATTTCGGTGTCTCTCCATTCGTTCTTTAGCATGAGCTAGCCATATTTTGATGGGGGCTGATATCTGCTTATCAGTCGCATCAGCATGGAATTTTCGTATCACACCTGGAAAAGTAACATATTTTCATTAATTTTTCCTTATTTCTGAATAAATTAGAACAAATTGTAAACATGTTTTATTAATTAATAAATGCTACAAATATTTATGAATATGTCTTTCAATTTGTAGAGAAATTCTAATTTATTCATTGATAAAAAATAAAGATTGCTTTTAAATATTTTACTTACTCATAATTATTTTACATACATCTAATTTCGAAAAGATCTCCTTTTTTTTTGCTCCATACCAACTGTACTTTATAGCAAGTTCGTTTGAAATCATAATTTTCATTAAGCGTAAAAATGAGGTTTTCAAATTATCACATCTAATATGTGCTAATTGTTTAATCTGAAATTATTTTAAATTAGCATTATTAATAGTTATTTTCGAAATATGTATAATCGAAATTAAATAGTTTTATTTTTTAAACAACTATTCTTTGCATAGAGCATCTCGAAATAAGAAGAAGGGTATAAACTTAGGATCTGCAATACTGAATAAAAATATCCCAGTAAATATACGTTTGTAAGTGCTTTTTTTACAAAATTGCTATTAAAAGCTTGTTCCATGTAAATATATAATTTCTATACACATCCATCTGCTATCTTTGAGAAATTTGTTGCATGGATCACGTTACACAATTCAAAAGGTAATAGATGATTTTATTATACAAGAAATAATATTCAAGAAATTGATATTCAAAATTTTTTAACGACTTATATTGGAATTCTTCAGAATTGAATTGTCTATCAGATCCTAAACTGTTGTCCTTCCTTTTTTTTCAAAGATATTTTGTAATATTGAAATATAGACATTTGACCATTTGATTTCGATAAAATGAATCATTTTTTAATTTGATTTCCATAGCTTGAAGATCGTTTTCATCTCTTAATGATAGATCTTGAAAAATATCAATTTTTTCTTCTTCTTCCGTTTCGAAAGTACCAACTGAAGTAGTAGTTGAAAGTTTTTGTAAAATGAGCTTTTGATTTGTTTCGATACGATTCATTTTTAATTCCAAATTAATTAGTTTTTGAATTACAAATCGTTGAAAATTTTCCGATTCTAAAACATTCAAAATAATTTATTTATATTTATGTGAAAACAAAAGATGACATTTTTGAAAAAATTTTACAGTTAAAAAATATGGAAAAAGATAAAAAATAAAGATGAAAAATATAACAGAAAATTGTTCCAGAATATAAATAACTATTATGACTCTATATATATAAATTATATCATATATAATCACAAATAAAATAGAAACTATATGCATACTAACTTTGTTCAAAACTTAAGCTCGAACTTGATGCTGCCGTATTGTTTGCTGAGATGTTAACGTTCCTCGTTATTATATCCTTATTATCCCGCCCTTGTTCATCGTTGGGTACATTTTCAACACATTGTGGATCTAAAATTCAAAATAATGTTACCAATACTATTTCAATATAATTTTAACATTGATTTAGCTACATATACAATGTTCATTTAATTTTTAATATCAGATATTAAATAACATAAAATACATCTTATTTTTTTCAACATTAGACACATTATGTACGTTATATGTTATTTTATAATTAATATAATACTTATATTCCTATCAAATGACATTTTGTTCTTTTAACTTATATAATAGCGAAAAGGTCGGGCGTTTACTAGCAAGAAACATAGATGACTGTAACACAATTTCAACTGTATTCTTGCTGGAAAACTCTCATTATAAAAATACATATTTAGATGTATAGACAAAATATAAAATATTAAAAAAAATACTATAGGTTAAAAATATGAAAAAGGATAAAAAAAATATTACGTCAAATTGTTTCAAAATAAATAACGTTATGACTCTACAATATATAAATTCATGAATAATCATAAAATAGAAAGTAAAATAGAAATTACTTGCGTACAAACCTCCAGAAATCAAGTTCGGACTTGATATTGTTGATATCGGGACGTCATCATTTTCACTAGCTTCACACCACTGTTCAGCGTTGGGCTGTACATTTTCAGTACATTGTAGATCTAACAAAATTAATAAAACAATGTTACATTATATATATTATTTATACCATTTTTACGTAGATAGATTTTACCTTACAAGTTATATATATATATATATATATATATACCTTGTAAATTATAATTGCAGTCATACACAGTCATTGGCACAGAATTCAATTCACTATCAAATATTTTTGTATGCTTTTGTAAATCTGAAACAAAAAAGTTCAATGCTTTTATACTTCGTTTACTCATTTATGAATTTTTGATGCTATGTTCCAATATATATTTCTTGTATGCTATTATTAATTTTTCTTTAATATTTTACATATCTTCATTACTTTACTTTATATTCAAATTCCATAAAAGTATAATGTGCTAGGAATTAAAGAATATGATTTTGTTATATATTTATACTTCAGTTAAGTTAATTTAATAAAAAAGCTTATTTCTACTGTTAATAACACTAAAATTATTTACTCTATACAGAAAAAATCGACCAAATTTACTAAAAAATGTATCAAGAATGTACAATATACTAAAAATTAACTATTCATGTAATAATATCGAGAAGCTCTGTATATGTAAGTGCGTGCATATTTGTGTGTGTGTGTAGCAGTATGATGTGAAATATATATATTGTTACGTCCGTGTTACGTCCGTACTTCGTTACGTCCCTGTATCTGTCTATGATCATCGGTCTTCTGTGAGATCGGCGAGCATCACGTTGTCAAGGCGTCGTCAAGGGTTGTTTGTCAACAGCTGTCATCTGAGAGTCTGAGTTCCGCGTCTGTCAAGAGCAGACGTATTTTTGACCTATCGGGCTAATATGCATTATACATGCATTTCTTTGTATATCTGATCGTCTTTATATATTGGTTCGCAATAATAAAGGTCCTTTCCTCCGTACGAGGGTTAATTCATTTAGCGTCGCGCGAGTGAACGGTGATACGTGACGCGGTAATCGAGATCGCTCGCGGATCGGTCCCGCGGACGTAACATTTTGGGGGCTCGTCCGGGATCGTTCGGACGACTCGCGCTGTGAAAAAGGACGAGCATTGTGTAGTGTGTGAAAGCAGTGAAACAACGAGCATCATGTCATCGGTGCATTCTCCGAGGATCACCCGATCTCAAGCTCCACTTCGAGCAACGACCAGCGGAGAGGCTCCAGAGCATACGGCGGATGTTTTGCAAGCGGCATTAGACGAGATTAGAGAACTACGAGAGGAGCGTCTCCAGCAGCAAGCTCGCTTCGAGACGATGCTGCAACAGCGAGACGAGGAGCTGCGTCGCTTCGAGGAGAGATTCTTCGAGCGAGAGCGAGAAAATCGAGCGGCAGAAAATCAGCTAAGTCCTCTCCAACGTAGAGATTTAATATCAAATCATTCCTCGCGAAATAGCATTGTAAATAATTCCGTACGTAATAATAATATGGAGCTCGGATATAAGCTCAAACCCGAAAATTTTGACGGGAGTGTTCCCTTGCGCGAATTTCTTGCCCAGTTCGACCTCATAGCGCGGGCTAACGGGTGGAATTCTTGTCAAAAGACGTTAGCTCTAGCGGCTTGTTTAAGAGGAAAAGCGCGGACCGTTTTGGATGGAGTTTCCGAAATCGAAAACTTAGAATTCGCGGACCTTAAATCAAAATTAGAATTACGGTTCGGAGAAGGGCATTTGGCTCAAACGTATTACACTCAATTTACGAATCGTAGACAAAAGATTTCGGAAGATCTAGCTTCTCTCGGCGCGGATTTAGAACGATTATCTCGATTAGCATATCCGGAATGTTCCCATGAAGTGAGGGATAAAATTGCTTGCGCGCAATTTATAGCCGCGTTATCCGATGGTTTTGTAAAAAGAACTTTACAATTAGAAAGCATTTCGTCATTAAAATCAGCTATTGAAAGAGCTATGGCAGTAAAAGTCATACAAGAAAATAGTTTTTCAAAGAATAAAAATTATCAAAATGAAAATTTTGGAAAACACAATAAATTTAATAAATTTAATAAATTTAATAAATTTAATAAATTCAATAAATTTGATAAAGAAAAGAACGAAAATAATGAAACAAAAGAGAAAGAAATTGACAAAAAGAAATTCCAAAATAAAAATTTCCAAAGAAACGGTCCGAAAACTAAAAAAGAATGTTGGCAATGCGGCGCTGAGGGTCACTTCCGTTCCGAATGTCCATCGCTTTCGGGAAACAAAGACTAGTCGAACTTTGTGGGGCATCAGGTTTGACTGATAGCGAAAATGCCCCGGATATTATACAATGTTCTAGGATAAGTAGAATTAAGGATAATTTTTATTATAAGGGAAATTTGGATGGAGGAATTTGTCAGTTTAGGATTGATACGGGCTCCGATGTTTCCATTCTTAGTGAGAAATTTATTAGAAGACCGAAAGAACATTTTAAGATAAAGAATTGTTGTCTTAAATATCCAACCGGGGAATTAATTGAAGTAAAATATAAAATAAATGTTTTGATTGAATTGGGAAAACATATCGTAGAGATTCCAATAATTGTAGCGAATATTTCAGATGATTGCATTCTAGGGATTGATTTTCTTAAAAAAATTAATTTAGAAACAATTTTTGAATCCCAATTCGGTAATTTTGAAAAGAATAATAGAGGTGAATTTTCTTGTTCACGAATTCTTAAAGAGAAAGTTCTTAATTTTCTTGAGTCATTCTTCGAAGAAAATTCCAAAAATTTGATTTCCTCTCATAAAGATATTTTTGCTAATTTCCAAATCGAATTTCAGGATATCTTTTCACAGGATTTAATTGCAGGAAATTGTGGAGTTTTGGAACATATTATCAAGGTAACGGATTCCAAGCCAATTAAACAAGCTCCACGAAGAGTTCCAATTCATCTTAGGGAGGAAGTTGATCGAATTATCAAAGAAATGAAGTCACAGGGAGTAATTAAAGAATCTCGAAGTTCATGGGTTTCCCCTGTTGTCATGGTAAAAAAAAAGATGGCTCACTCAGATTTTGTGTGGACTATAGGAAGCTGAATTTAGTCACAGTGAAAGACTCATATCCATTACCTCGAATTGAAGATATTTTGGATCAGTTGTCGGGAAATTCCTGGTTCTCTACTCTAGATTTAAAGAGCGGGTATTGGCAAGTAAAACTTGACTCCAAAGATAAGGAGAAGACAGCCTTTTCTATAGGAAATGGATTATGGCAGTTTAACGTCATGCCATTCGGACTATGCAATGCCCCTGCTACTTTTGAACGATTGATGGAGAAAGTTCTTCAGGATATCCTATCGAAGATTTGTCTAGTTTATCTCGATGATGTCTTCAGTAAAACATTCGAGGAAATGATGGAAAATCTGAGGGAAGTTTTTCTTCGTTTACGTTCAGCAAACTTGAAATTAAATCCAAAAAAATGTTCACTATTTGGAAGAGAGGTGAAATATTTGGGCCATGTTGTCTCTGAACAAGGAATCACCACAGATCCTGAGAAGATTTCTGCTGTCAAGAATTGGCCTGTTCCTCAGAATAGAAAACAACTTCGAAGTTTTCTGGGATTTTGTTCCTATTATAGGAAATTTATTAAAGGCTTTTCAATGATAGCGAAACCATTATTCACACTTACGGAGCATCAAGTTAAGTTTGAGTGGAATTCATCTTGTGAAGAAGCATTTGAAGGATTAAAAAAGAGATTAGTTTCTTCACCAATTTTATCTTTCCCGAAGGAACAAGGACAATTTATTTTGGATACAGATGCTTCGAATCATGGGATAGGAGCGGTGTTATCACAAGTTCAAAATGGTTCAGAGAAGGTCATCGCTTATTTCAGTCGAGTCTTAAGCAAAGCAGAGAGGAATTATTGCATCACACGCCGAGAATTATTGGCAATTGTACCATCTCTGAAGTCTTTTCACCATTATTTGTATGGAAGAAGATTCCAAATTCGAACAGATCATATTTCTTTGAGATGGCTCTTATCATTTAAAGATTTAGAAGGACAATTGGCTCGATGGTTAGAGAGATTACAACAATACGAGTTCGAAATCATTCATCGGAAGGGTCGACTACATCAGAATGCTGATGGATTGTCAAGACGCCCTTGTTCAAAACTCGGTTGTGTTTACTGTGCGAAGGTGGAATTAAAAGAAAATTCTGTTGCTCGAATTATTCTAGGAAAGAATAGTTTACAAGAATGGCGTAATAGACAAATGGGAGATCCCATTGTTTCAATATTCCTTCAAGGGAAAGAAATAAACGAACGTCCTAATTTACAGGAAGTTAATAGAGATGTTTCCGCAAAGATTTATTGGTGCTATTGGGATGCTTTGATTTTAAAAAATGGGGTTTTATATAAGAGGTGGGAATCTCCTAATCTCAAATCAAAAATTTTTCAGATTATCGTTCCTAGGAATTTCATCAATCAAGTAATGGAGGAGGCACATGATTCTGCATCTGGTGGTCATTTTGGAGTGAACAAGACGTTGGAGAAAATTCGAAAACGTTTTTATTGGGCCACCTGCAAAAACGATGTAGAGGATTGGTGTCGATCCTGTAAGACTTGTGTAGCAAGGAGAGGTCCATCAGAAAAAGGGAAGTCATCTCTTCAAATTTTTGATGCTGGATTTCCATTTGAGAGAGTACAAATGGATATACTTGGCCCTCTTCCAACTACCGCAGCCAGAAATCGATATTTGTTAGTAATTATAGATTGTTTCACTAAGTGGGTTGAGGCTTTTCCATTAAAAAATTTCAAAGCGAGAACGGTATATTCGTGAAGCAATTTGTTTCTCGACATGGAGTTCCATTTGAAATCCATACTGATCAAGGAAAATGTTTTGAATCCAAGATCTTTCAAGAGATGACGCGTCTCTTAGGAATTAGGAAAACAAGGACGACTGCTCTACATCCGCAGTCAGATGGACAAGTGGAGCGTCATCATCAAACAATTCTAAATTATTTGGCTAAGTTTGTTTCAGATGATCAGAAGGACTGGGATAATTGGATCCACATGTATCTTTTGGCCTATCGTTCTTCGAAACATGAAGCTACAGGTGCTTCCCCCGCTGAATTATATTTCGCACGAGACTTGAGATTACCCTTGGATTTATTACGAGGGAGTCCCCCAGTAGATGAAGAAGATAATTCTTCTGAGGGATATATGCAGAAATTAAGAAAGAAATTGGACAATATTCATAAGAGTGTTAGGCAGCGTATGAATCTTCAATCTCTTCGTTCTAAAATACGGTATGATCGTAGAGTCAGAAAAATTAATTTCAATATTGGTCAAGAAGTTTGGTTGTATAATCCTCGTAGAATAGGGGGTAAATCTCCTAAATTACAAAGTAATTGGGAGGGACCCTATAAAATTATCAAAAGACTTAGCGATGTAGTTTTTGGAATTAGAAAGTCAAATAGGCACAAAAGTAAAATTGTGCATTCAGATAGATTAGCTCCTTTCTATAATCGAAGATTAGATTAAAATAAGAATCGGAGCCCACGTTAAATTGCATTTAACTTAATTTAAAAGGCTAATATTCTTCAAATTTTCTGCCGTGAGTTTTGTGTTTCAGGGAAGTTCCATCTTCCAATGGACCTTGACACGGAGAAATTTCTTTCTTTCATTGGCAACGACGCAGTTTCATCTTTGACTGGCAACGCAAGGACAGAAGGAATTTAAAGGACGAAGACTGCCTCACCCCGTGGTTATTTTGATCCGTGGTTTTTTCCCGGGGACTTGGGCAAATGCCGAGGCAGGAGCTTGAGAAGTCCTCTAGAAGGACGTTGGGTCCACGGAATATTACCCCTCTCTTGCTTGAAGAGAATCGAAATGAAGATTCTCAATTTCTCATTAGAGTCGTTTGGATCCAGGAAGATGTGTGGTTCGTTTACCTAAGACAACAGTCCAGGAAGAACATGAGACACATCGGAGACTACAAGGCGACGAAATTCCTGAGAGGAATTATCCCAGACATTGAATCAATTGTCGAGACAATTTTCGAAGAGGGGAGCAAGTGTTACGTCCGTGTTACGTCCGTACTTCGTTACGTCCCTGTATCTGTCTATGATCATCGAGTCTTCTGTGAGATCGGCGAGCATCACGTTGTCAAGGCGTCGTCAAGGGTTGTTTGTCAACAGCTGTCATCTGAGAGTCTGAGTTCCGCGTCTGTCAAGAGCAGACGTATTTTTGACCTATCGGGCTAATATGCATTATACATGCATTTCCTTATATATCTGATCGTCCTTATATATTGGTTCGCAATAATAAAGGTCCTTTTCTCCGTACGAGGGTTAATTCATTTAGCGTCGCGCGAGTGAACGGTGATACGTGACGCGGTAATCGAGATCGCTCGCGGATCGGTCCCGCGGACGTAACAATATATAATATATATATTTTACTGTATCCATTTATAAAGCTCTTTTTGGTCTATTAATACTTTATAGTACTTTTACCTTTTTGTGCATCTTTTGCGATTTTTGATTTTTTATGCGTAATATTAGAGATTTTTTGAATGTTCGGCAGTTCTAAAATAAAACTCTCGTCTGATTGCTGCTCGTCATTGCTGCTCGTTGAGCATGTGTCAAATATTTTAGCGGCTCTGACTTTCCTCGATTTTTTCAAATATTCTTCTTATTCAGTATTAGAAGTCAGATCAGAAAGTTCTTCTGCTTGTTTTAACTTCTTTCTTGCAACGCCATAATTTGCTGGAACAAAATAATATAATTGTATTAAAAACATCATTTTCCAAAAATTATTAAAAAACATCAACATATATTAATGTTACATGCGGAAAACTAATAATAATACGTTCCAGAAAAAAATATAACATTACTTACAATATGTTCCATATATTTTTCGAATAGTGTGTGCTATCCATGTAGGTTCTGGGTTTTGCATTAATTTAACTGCTTTGTCATATCTCTTATTACTAGTAAAATTAGGCCAAACGGCTTTCGTCAAATCTTTATTCAACCAATTACTCGGGACCACCTGAAGTCCGTCGTCGAATTCAACAATGGCATAAAATGTCATTCTGTTTAAATAAACATATATTACATTGTGCAATGTATCAATGGGAAAGCTGCATATTTGTCATTTCCATGTGGTAACTTGACATATTTTCTGATTACATTTTTTAATGGCCACGATTTTAAATCTGAGTATGAGTGCACAACATAAATTCCAAGTAATGAAGATGGACAAGGGACATTAAACAGATCTTCTTTTTCTAAAAATTCCCGTCCTATAATCATAGGAATATTTCGTTTTGTACAGTACGCTATATTTTCTATAGATATAATGGCATTACAATTTAAACCGCAGCAACTATCCGCAAGTGTCCCAGCTTTCAATGTAATTCCGTTATATTTTACAATTTTATATTGCGGATTGTTACAATTGGATATAAGTGGACCATCATGATGCAACAACATTAAATTTGGATGCATTGGAACAGAATGTGATAAAATAGCTGACGATGGTGATAAATTTGAGTTACTTCCTTTTTCGATATATCTCCGTACAACTTGTTGTAAAGGTCTCTCCGCTTTTCTAATGTATTTCTTCAATACTTGCATATAGTTTTCAAATTTGAATGCACTAAAATTATCCAGTGATCCGAATCTTTTGACGTCATCAACAAGATGTACAAGATTATGAACATTATGTGACATGTTCTGAATTCCATAAAGTTTTATAAACGTTTTAATAAAAAAAAGTATTAAATCTTGAGCATAATTCAGATATTGGTTTAAATTTTGTGAAGACAGAATTCTGATAATTACATGTAATGTTAGAAAATGTATATACACATTCTTTTTTAAAATAGATTTAAAAGCCAATGGACCCGTATATAATAATATCAATCTATATTCCGTAGCTTTCCATAATTTAACACAATTCATTGCTCGTGGCTTTCTTGCAAATTCTACAGGTATTGCAGGCTTTAACTGTGTTTCTAAACGTGTAGAAATTTCTTCGATAGCTCTATACTGTAGTCGATAATGCAACTCTCCATCAAGCCATAAATATATTAACTTGCGCATAATTCCCAAACATACCAAATGCATATAATCTAGTGGGACATTTGTAACAGGCTTAAAATGAGGTATTTTCAGCAAATCACAGGTGATATCTGGTTTGTGATAATTATCATCAATCTTTCGTATGAAATCGTCATCTGTTCGAAGTGGTGCATCGATTTGTGGGAACCATATTCGGCTTCCTATATATTCTCCTTCTATTTGGCACTTAGTACAACTGGAATATCCAGTATGTCCCTTTACACACAGTACGAATGCTTTTGCTGGTGCATCACAAATTAAAGCCTCAAGCCTGCAATGTATGTTACGACCATTAATGTTAATGCCATTTTCGCACATATCTTTAGCCTCATCAACAAAATCCTTCAAAAAATTATTTACATTTATTGGTTTTTCATTTCCATGATAAAGTCCAATTATAAAAACATTATCATATGGAATAACTGAACCTAATATGGGCCAGAATTGTTGTGATGATGATTTCGACAGTGGTAATCCATCAACATTAATAGTTATTTTCACGCAATCAATATTATCCTTTACATGTCTCAATATATCTAATACAGAATTAAGTACTCCAAAATGGTAATATGTTCCCGGTTTTACTACTCGTATCTCTTGTTTTCTTGGTGTTTTTAAAAGTGATCGTGGATCTAACGGCAATTTTGAAAAACAAGAATGTTGTTTCAATCTTTGAAGCAATGCTCTGAGAGCAGTATGTGAGATTTGATACTCTGTAGCCCACGCAGCAAGACTATTTTTAAAATCGTCTGTATTTGTATTTTCAGATGCCACATAAGATATTGATTCACAAGAAGTGCTCAGAGAAGATTTTTCTGGATCTGATTCGTTTAATTGTAGATATTCGTAATTTTCATATTCTATAGATATATTATTCTTATTTCGTTCGTACATAGTGCCAATTTCAGTTGCATGTGTCTTATTATTATATTGATCTATCGATATATATGAATTAATTGTGGAATTATTTTCCACCAAATATTCATTATTATCATTAGGTGATGATACGGTCGTATTAAATAAACTGTCATATACAAGGTCCGATTCATAAGCAGCTAATCGATTTAAATGTCTCTTTGATACATGTGAAATATCTTTTCTCGGTCGCTTTTTATTCATTGTTATATTTCTGTTTAAATATATATTATAATATTAATTATAGAATTAATTAACTAAAAAATTTTAGGCTCTCAATTTGAAAACACATTTGAATTTCAACGGGCTATTAGAGCCGTACGCAGATAGTAGTGCGTAAGTTTCGATGAAAATTAATTTTTCATTGAAATAATTTGTCGTGCACAGGGCACGAATTTTTCTTGGTCCGATACCAAGAGATTAAATTAAATCTCATATTCGAGATATTAATTTAAGTAAACCCCTCTAACCCTCCTAAAGAGTTATAGGCGAGAAAAATATCGGGGCGAACTCTTTAGGGGGGTCAGAGAGGTTTACTTGAATTAATATCTTGAATATGAGATTTAATTTAATCTCTTGGTATCGGATCAAGAAAAATTCGTGTCCTGTGCACGACAAATTATTTCGATAAAAAATTAATTTTCATCGAAACTTACGCACTACCATCTGCGTTCGGCTCTAATAGCCCGTTGAAATTCAAATGTGTTATAAAATTATTAGTATTTTTAGAGAGAGATAGAAAGTATATATTATTATTTTTAGAGTATTATATTATATTTTTAGTTCATAATATATATTATAAGTTAGATAGGAATTAGGCCTGTAACGAGCAGTTATGGGTGTTGATAAATTGATAACTTTATTTTTGTGAATTGAATTATAAATTCTTTAAAACAGGACGTTTCGACACTTGTGTCTCTTCAGCCGTCAACGAATGATTAACATTACAAATATGATTAATTCAAAATATAATTGTGTTAGAATGTAAATCGCTTGTGTTTTTTGTGCAAGTTTTATGATATAATATCATGTGTGTGTCGAAGTTCTTTTGATGATACCCTGTGTAATATGTGTTGGTGATGTTGTATTTTATGTATCGGTGTCATCTTGATGCAAATTGTCAAGCTTGTTTTTGTAAAAATTGTCAAGTTAAATAAAAGTAGTCAATTTTATAAAATATTTCCAACCGTCAATAAATTTATAATTTATATGTTGTGTTTACTTCGAACTTTCGGTGACTACGAGCGTTAGTTATAGACAGATCAATTTTATAAAATATTTCCAACCGTCAATAAATTTATAATTTATATGTTGTGTTTATTTCGAACTTTCGGTGACTACGAGCGTTAGTTATAGACAGGATCTGTCTATAACTAACGCTCGTAGTCACCGAAAGTTCGAAATAAACACAACATATAAATTATAAATTTATTGACGGTTGGGAATATTTTAATAACTGCTTGTTACAGGTCTAATTCCTATCTAACTTTTAGTTTTAATACACGAGCCTTTATATTATTATATTATATACTATATTATATACTTTATATTATTATATTATATATTATATTATATATTATACTATTAATTTTTTTGTAATTTTTATATGGATTGCACTGGTAATTAATCAAAGACGTATCAAAGGATGTTTTCCAGCAAGTTACACAGATGACAGTGTAACACTATATTCGAGACAAAGTGTTCTAACATTGACACAGTGTTACACTGCTCGACATAATAAAAATCTAATTACAAGCGTATAAATTTTCTATTATCAAACATTGCAATAATATTTACTATAAATATATTTAAGATAAGCTTAGTTTCACAAGTTTAGATTATTAGAAGTCAAAATTTTTCTATATTTTTAATTTTAATGATGATCTGTTATACAATTTTTAAAATATCTTTTTTGTTTTATTGAAAAAAATATACATAAATATTCGGAGCTACAACAGCAATACTTGTAATACTAATTGTACTAACAGTAAACATGGAGAATGTAATGTTCTTTTTGCATTCTGGCAATATTCTCAGAAATTAATTCAATTGTTCCAACAAGAATATTACACAGTGTAACACCGTGCAATGTAGCGTGTCCTTGCTGGAAAACCACCTTTGGTAGTTATATATATATATATATATATATATATATTATGTGTGTATATATATATATGTCTAATATATACATATATATCCTTACAGTGAGTAGAATATGCTCTTAATGTTTGTCCACCTATTTCTGAAACACCCTGTATATATATACAGGGTGTTTCAGAAATAGGTGGACAAACATTAAGAGCATATTCTACTCACTGCAAGGATAAAAAAAAGTCGTATAATCGTGGGTTCGGAAACGCTTCCTTTCCAAATTATAAATACTTTTTATTTACAACATGCCTCGCATCGACGTCTCACGGATTGTCCTTTTATTCACCTTCTATTAGAAGTAAATAATAATAGTATTTGTTAAAGGATGGATCATCCACTTATGGGGACATCTTAAGACTCGTTTATGATACTCCTGTTGCTACTGTGGAAGTACTCCGAAATTATTATATTATTGCTTCGTGTGACAAAATACGAAATACTCCGGAAATTTTTGAACGTCTTTGACAATGCATGAGACGTCGATGCGAGGCATGCATTAATGCGGAAATTATTTCTAGCAATTTCTAGCATTTCTAGCAATTTACAGTTTATTGTACTTACTCTTTGTTTGTCTTAGCTGTGTATATGCAGAGGGAAACCTTTTCGTCAGAACCTTATTCCACAGAACCTTATTCCACAGAACCTTATTCCACAAAACCTTATTCTATAGAAATATACGCTACTCTCTTTTTGAGACAACGCTGCAACATAACAAGAATCTCACATAAGGATAATTGTTCAAGAAGTATCCAAAAAAACTTGAAGTATAATGTGAAGTGCGGTAACGTAACGAATTCTCAATTTTGACAGATATATTTTAAGAGCATATTCTACTCACTGCAAGGTTGAAAAAAAGACGTATAATCGTAAAGTGATAAATTTAATACAAAAATAGACGACGAATTACACAGGCCTGGTCACAATAGTCCGTTTCGTTATTAAAATCGATTTGCCGTTTACGAGTTGCCGTTCCGTTAAATTGAGTGCGAATTTTACAATGTTTAGATTACAATGCCGAGACTCTATGAGCGACTGCGATTGCCGTTCGTTGCTGCGAGATTTTATGCTTGCTGACTTTCTGGAAGGTTCCTTGCCGAATCATCGTTCCTGTCAACCACTGATGCGCGAGTTGAAACCTTCCCGAAAATCAGCTGCAAATTCTGCGAATCCTTGCGCATAATCAAAGCGCGCGCGCGGACGATAATGCGTGCCAATTACAAAGAGTGAATCGATGTCGAGTCACTCTCGCCCGTGATATTAGCGCAATTTCGTACAATAATATTTCTAAAAGCATCAAGATTTAATATATATATATATATATATATAAAATTGTGTATAATAAATAATGTCATATTTTTATAGATGATATATATATATATATATATATATATATATACACACGCAATACGCAACAGAATAGACACAGTACATTTATAGTTTTGATTATTGTACTTACTCTATGCTTTGTGTCCCACTAGCTAGGTGCGCAGAGAGCAGATCTTCATTTTTATGTAAAAAGAAGCAGTTCACTTTCCATCCAAATGTCACCAACATTAACACTTTACTGCAACAGAAGCCCAAAAACAACAAAGCAGTAATTGTCTAAAATTAACATTAATATATACATTACATTTTAAATCATTCGAATAAAAGTCGGGCTTTAACTTATACCCGAAATCAATTGTTCCGTTATTTTCCCTATGTCTAGCAATCTCTCTTATATTAGTTCGACTTAGCTGTGTCTGCTGTGAGAATCTCTCCTCGAGCCGGTGAAACTCGTCGTCCCGTTGGCGTAATAACGCTTCGAATTCGGCTCGCTGTCGCCGCCCTTCCTCCTGCAGCTGCTGGATTTTGCGGATCACTGCATGGAGAGTCACAGCCTCTGCTGTCGATTCCGGTGCCACATTCCACTGCTAGGTGTGTGCGCAGAGAGCAGATCTGTTCTTATCTGCAGAATGCAGATATTAAAGGTTGGTGCGAGTCTTCTTTTGTGGCAACGCTGCAATATAACAAGAATCTCACATAAGGATAATACTTCTAAAAGATTGAGCATCAAGGTTTAATATGTATATATATTAAGTTGTATAATAAATGTCATATTTTTATAGATATGATATATACGCAATACGCAAGAGAAGTTTCTTTTGTGGTAATGCAACATAACAAGAGTTTTATAATAATTATTTAAGAATAAATATTTTTTATCTACATATCAAATATAATTTCACGATAAAATAGACAAGTTTAAAATATCCGATTTTGAGGTTAATTTGCAATAATAACGCATTTTGTCGTAAACTATTAAGTATAAATAAAAAATATGACAAATATCTTTCATGCGGAAATATCTTTTATGTTTGATATATTTTAAAAGAAATAAAAAGGATTACCTGCGATTAATCACATCTACGAAAAAATCACGTATTACTCGTCACCAGTCACTAGTCACTAGCAAGCACAACTTGTGCTGCACAAGGAAGAGACAGCGCCGACAATCGGCAGTATCGGAAATTACGTATCCAAATTACATATCCTCTGCGTAACTCAAAAGTATATTCTGAGAATATACGAGAATATACGAGAAATAATATACTGTAAGAGATATTAAAAGTATATCCTGAGAATATACGAGAAATAATATACTACAAGAGATGTTATAAGAATGTTCTGAGTATATTACGTATATTACGTATATTCATAGTATGAGTATAGAATATTCGAATGATATCATGTGCTGTTAGGGACAGGTCACTCCTCCCTTCTCAGTGCTCATTTGTTCAATCTTGGGCTCGCAGAGCGAAGGGAATGTCGCTTAGGGCCAATTTCACCAACCACGGTTAGATTAACCGACGGTTAAAGTTAGCAAAGTGGCCAATAGACATGAGTATTTTCTCATAAATCCATGTTTCTATTGGCCACCTTGCTAACTTTAACCGTCGGTTAATCTTAACCGTGGTTGGTGAAATTGGCCCTTATGCGGGGATGAGAGGGAAGATAGTGTACATTTATTGTGCCACTGCCCGTCACTCCTACATAAGAGATACAGAATCTGGGGGAGAATGTTTTTAAATCCCCCTGATCTTGGAACAGTAAGGGTGGTGGATCTATTAAGTCTGGTGCTGGGTACCAGGCTAGCTCCGAACACCTAACTAACTACCAGAGTGAGGAGACACAATGGATCTTTACGATCTAGGTGTCGTCAGGGACCGTTCTGGCACCACTCACTAGTGCTTTACTACTACTACTAATATAAATTAAATTTTTATGCTCTTTGTTTCTGATACTTTAATATTTACTGTTATTTATATTGTATTATATTATTTAATACAATCAATATAATCAATTTTTATTATTTTTATAAAATAATTTTTTTAATTTCTCAAAATTTTTATTACAATATTTTTTACGCAAATTTTAAAAAAAGTAAAATAATATCATATTTATGTTACGATTGTCTTATTGCTCGCGATCTATCGCGCTTGAATTTAACCAGTACTGCTCATGCGTACTGGTTAAATTCAAAATTATCGGCAACAGTGTGAGAGTGCGGCATGCGTAACTGCGTAACTACATGTGCCTCAGTTTTCAGTTCAGTTCACGTTAGTCCGTGAGCCTGATTGGTTTTGTTAGCAGTCACTCTGGTTTTTTGGGTCGGGAAAACATCGCAATGGTAAGTACAGCATATATTTTATATATAATTCTTATAATATTAGTAACTTATAATACTAATAAAGATTATCATCCAATATGGTATAATTTTAATAACATATAAAAGAGAGCGACTGACAATGAGATGAAAATGAGAGCGCTTATGAGATAAAACATTTTACGAAATCCATTATTAGTTTTATTCACTTTTCGATAAAAAGCCTTTAGATTTGCTTGCCGAAGGAATTGAATTACTCGTGATCTTTTATCGATATAAAAAATAATGTTAGAGAAACGCAGTATATTTTGTTTTTACAATTGCATGTTATATGTGTATTATTTGTTTATTTTGTCTTTCGAACGAATCAGCGAGATGAGACTTAATGCTTTTATTTATTCGGCATTCTTTTTACGGCGAGTAGTGTCTCTCCTCCTCCTCCTCCTCCTCCTCTTCCTCCTCCTCCTCTCTCTCTCTCTCTCTCTCTCGACATCGATATCGAAAAAACTATCTTCTTCGCTTTCAATTTATCTTTCTTTCGTTTTCCGATATCCATGTTTTTGTGATCGAGTAATTTATATATAGTATATATTTGTTTCCTTTTCTTCAGGAAATATCACCAGAATTTGATGTAATGAAAGAAAATAAGATGATATCGTTGACGCCGGTATCAACGATGTCGCCAGGACTATTGTCGACGGCGGTATCAGTGGCATCGGCATCAACGATGTCATCGATGATAATGGCACCGGCTTCGGCACCGGCTTTGGCACCGGCACCGGCTTTGGCACCGGCACCGGCACTGGCACCGGCATCGGCCTCGGCACCAGCACCGGCACCGGCACCGGCACCAGCACCAGCACCAGTACCGGCACCGGCACCGGCATTAGCGTCGGCGGAAGCATCAGCGTCGGCGGAGGCACCTGCACCGACATCAGCATCAGCGGTTACACCAGCATCAGCATCAACGCTAATAACATTAAGTGTAAGTATTTCATTTTATATAAAAATATAATTATAAAATATTGAAATTAAAATTAATTATATACAGAATTGTATTTAACATACAGGGTGTCCCAAAAGTACCGGGACCCCTGAATATTTCAAAGACGATCAATTATAATGAAAGATATAAATATACCAAATTGTAGAGCTTGAAATAATCTATGTAATGATCATATCAGTTTGACCTTGAATGGCGTCGTCAAGGTCAGGACAAAGTCACCTTAAATTTTTTTAATGGAATACTCCAATCTTTATTGCATATTCTTGTAGCTTATCTCGAGAGCTTTTCAAAATACTATAATAAAGTTATTTTTTATTAAGTATTTTTCAAATTATAAGACTTGAAGTTTTCAGTATATTGACATAAAATATAAAATATCTTGTAAAATATTTAGTTTTCGATAATTTAACCTTAATACTTTTATGCACATAATGAGACCAATCAATTGGTGTGAAGAAAACACATAGTTGATATAAAAGGACATAATATTGCAAATTACAAACTTTTTGTAAAGCAACTATGTGTTTTCTTTACACGAATTGATTGAGTATTAAGGTAAGATAACCGAAAACTAAATATTTCACAAAATACTTTATATTTTGTCAAAATACTGATAACTTCTCATAACTAAAAAGTCTCATAACTTGAAAAGTACTTATTGTTAATGAAACTCTCTCTCTTTCTCTCTCTCTCTCTCTCTCTCTCTCTCTCTCTCTCTCTCTCTCCCTCCCTCCCTCCCTCCCACCCTTTCTCCCTCTCCCCCTCTCTCCCTCTCCCCCCCTCTCTCTCTCTCCCTCTCTCTCTCTCCCCCTCCCTTCCTCTCTCCCTCTCTCTCCCTCTCTCCCTCCCCCTCTCTCTCTCTCTCTCCTTCCCTCCCTCTCTCTCTCTCTCCCTCTTTCTCTCTCTCTCCCTCTCCCTCTCTCCCTCTCCCTCTCCCTCTCCCTCTCCCTCTCCCTCTCCCTCTCTCTCTCTCTCTTCTGTCAAGGACTATTTATCTGAAATGTTTTTTCTTTTCCTCTTTTTTTTTCTTTTCCTCTTTTTTAGAATGAATACCAAAGAAGCGGACTTTGTCCACTTATAAAACCAAGATAGAGATTAAGCGTGAAGAAATAAAATTGGAAGACGTAAGTTATTTAATTATATTTTTCAAGGATATTGTTAGATAGATTTCAAGGATATTGTTAGATAAATAAAGCATGAAATTTATGCAAATATTGTTTATTAAAACTATATCTAATGCTTAAAAAATTTTTATTTTTATATTTTTATAACAGAATTTATTTAACAGAACAGATTTTATTTTTAATAGTAATATTTTTTTTCAGGGGGTCTACTGTGATGTATGCAATCATTTTGTACATAAAAACCTTGTTTTCAATTTACGAGCGCACATGAAGCGCATGCACGGAGTAAGTATACATATACATATACATATATGTTACTTACTTTTATAAAAGTAATATAATAATACATATATAGACTGCTCAACCAAATTATCGCATAGGTAATTTTATGTCAATTTTATTTTGTGTTGCAGAAAGAAGAAGAATTGAAAAATAAACCCATAAAAAAGGGCAGAGGAAAAAAGGGCAAAGGAAAGAAGGGCGAAGAACAAAATAAGGAAAATATTCCGCCGACAAGGAGTGTTATAAAAAGTTATAAAAGTTATAAAAAGAAAAAAAAATTAATGAAAGGTAATCTTTTCTTATAAAATTTTACAAACTCGTAATATTTTGAAATATAAAATGAAATGTTGTCATATCTTAATATATACCTATTTGTTACAGTTGAACGCAGAAAAGTAAATGGAGTCAAGTACAAACCGGACCGCCGCCAAGAAGCTGTCCCTCGGGACATCACATGTTTTTTCCATATATGTCCATCTCTTCGCAACACATCGCCAAATCTAACGGAATGTTGGTAAAAAGAGAAATGACATCTAAAGACATTAATCTACAATGTTCGTCGATATATATGTTCTTGAGCTTCTCCACAAAATAAAAGCTGTCCACATGGCTGTCGGATATCGATATAGAATCACGGATAGTATCATAAAGAAATTTGGCTAGGTAATACAAAGGGCTACTATTATTATTCGAGGAAACAAAAATTATCCTTTAAATCGATACAAATATTAATCTAAATACTCTCATATAAAAAATATAAATAATAAAATATAAATATCATTGATATTATCCCTAAAAACTTACTTTTTAAAAAAAAGTAAAAAAAAGGCGCCAAGTACACGCGCCAGTTAAAAAAAACTGTTATATTTGTTTAAAAATAGTGTTATTTTAACCTACAAAAATAATGATATCAAAGAAAATTGCGCCAATTGAAAATATAAACTTTTCAAAATATTAATTAAAAAATAATATTAAATTAAATTAAAAATTAATAAAAAAATTAAAAAATGGAAATTAATACAAAAAATTAAAAATTTTTACCAAAATTAAAAATTAATACAAATAAAAAAAATTAAAAAATTTTAATTACAAAAACTTGACGTTGCTAAATTTCAAAGTATATATTAACCCAACAAATAATAAATTAAATTTAGATCTAAATTTATAGAACTATATTTAATTTAGTTACCTCAATAACTGCTATGTAAATACATATTTAAGAATACGTTAATTGTAGTATAGTGTTTAGTTTTGCAGCGCCAAGTTTTTTTAATTAAAATTTTTTAATTTTTTTTGTTTGTATTAATTTTTAATTTTGGTAAAAATTTTTAATTTTTTGTATTAATTTCCAATTTTTAATTTTTCTCTTAATTTTTAATTTAATTTAATATTATTTTTTAATTATTATTTTTAAAAGTTTATATTTTCAATTGGCGCAATTTTCTTTGATATCATTATTTTTGTAGGTTAAAATAACACTATTTTTAAACAAATATAACAGTTTTTCTTAACTGGCGCTTGTACTTGGCGCCTTTTTTTCACTTTTTTTTAAAAAAAGTAAGTTTTTAGGGTTTAAATTACGCATGCAAGATAACTCGTATAATACATTCATTTTTACAAATATAACTTGGTTGATTGAAAAAACTAAAGAAATAATATATTTTATAAATATTTCCTACATACAATTCTTTCTATTTTTTAATGAACCAAGTTATTTGTAATAAAGATGCATATATTATACTAGTTATCTTGCATACACAATGATTTAAAAGCATACGCACTATAAATGATTTATTTATAATGTGTGTATAAAATAATTACCTGATTACCAGAAGAAAACTGTCACACTTTTTGTATACTTTTTATATTGTACAATCAAATACGTGCGTGACGCGTTTTATTAACACTTTCGAGTCTAAATAAAGTTTCGACAGTATCTTTTCAGTAAAGACAAACCAACAGTAACATAACATCAATGTTATAATTTATAACTCGAAAGTGCGGTTAACCGCGCATGCCGCTAACGCATGCCGCATAAAAAATAATATATGACAGAAAATTTATTAGAAACATATAATAAATATAGATATTATATATATATATATATATATGTATATACATATAATAAATATATATATATATAAATATATATAAATATATAAAAAATATATATATAAATTATTTATTAATTATTAATTATTTATATATATAAATATATATATATATATATTATATACATATAATTTATATATATAAATATATATGTTTATTATTTATTTATTGTTTACTGTCATTAAAATTATTTAAATTACGCATGCCGTGTTAACCTTTTTCTTTATTATTTACTTACTCTTGTCACTTTGTTGTCAAATCTCAGAGCGCCGTTAGCGCGATCTTCCATCAAACAAGTCAACCGTACAAGATGCAACATTGCTATTTGTTGCATGTGTTGTGTGCGTGTATATACGTGTAGCGCGATGCTACTATATATCTATGCATGTGTTGTGTACGTGTAGTATACGTGTAGCGATGACGGTGACCACGGTGACGTTTCTTAAATGAAAATTTCCACATTTCGAATTTGCGTCGTAATACCTCTGCTTATAGAATATGTAGAGCGAAAATAAAGACACTTTCCTTATATAATTTAAACCCAAGCTATCGATTAAGCCTAGTAAGAACTCAATCCGTTCAGCGGTTATTGAGGTCTGATAATCTCGAGTACTCTTAACTGGCCGGCTTGCGTAAAAATACACGGAGTGCCTTGCTGCTGCTGCGCGATACTTGGCGCGAGACACTACCGTGATTCTTGATAATATATATATATATATGTGTATTATAAAACTTATTTGTTTATCCCCTTTTTTAGTATATTACGGATGTCCATATATTGGGTTTTGTGAACATCAAAAGACGGAAGTTTATAAGGACGTTGAGGAGGATAGATTTTACCTCAATTATGGGGAGCTTACCTTGATTTATAGGGAGATACAGAGGAGTGCAGAGATCTGGAATTAGATGACATTTTCTGCTTAAGGCAATTATTCCAATTAGAGCCATATAAAAATGAAGTGAATTTCGATGACGTTGATTCGGAGAGCGGATTGATAGATGGGGAAAAAATGCCTTACACTCAAGAAGAGTTATGGGATCTGTATACTGAATGGTAAGTTTTTCTTTTCTTTTATATATATGTATATATTACTAAAATATTTTTCTGTTTACAGAAGGAACCTATTCCAAAATATAATATTTTCTTTTCTTATCTTTTATATTTTATATTCATATAATTATTATTACCGTTATTTTTTTTAAGAACACAAACTACACAAACACACACATACACATACTTTTGTATTCACATATACACATTTAAAAAATAAAAAAATTGGAATATAAAAAATATTTAATTGAATTCATCCTTTCTTTTCCCTTTCCATCGTGCTATCTCCTTCTAGTGAACGCCTTGCGCTTATCTTTCTTTCGCGAACGTCCTGCTTGCGGACGATACTCTTGCGCACGCCTCTCTTTCTCCCACAAGATGCGTCACGGTTCTACGCCTCGCGCTCCCTATAATATATATATGTGATAATAGGTGCTAGTATGGATAACAGGATTTTTTACATGAAGGGCTCCTTTCTGTAACAAAAACATAAACAAATGTTAATATTTTGGGGATACATATATGTGTATATACCGCCAAATGGATATACTCACTTCACCATCTTTCCTCTTCCTCATACGGCTCGAGGCCGAAAAGTTTTTTTAAACCGAAAATATCGTCGTATATAAAATTAAATCTACTCCCATAATCTCGAGCTTCCGGGGTGTCCCCCCACAGCTCATCATGCGCCTCTCTTTCTATGCGACGGCGGTATCGTACATATTGTCTATGTAATATGTTTCGGTATTGGACTTCGTTCATAAACTGAAAAAAATATAAATAATAAGAAACATGCAAAATTTATGTATAACGTGCGGAACAGTTCACTTTACTTACCACATAATGAGGTCGCACTACATAAACTATTCTGTTAGGCATCTTTTTTTCTTTCCTTTTCTCGTTCAACTGTGGTCGACGGCTTAACGAACACTGAAGAGCGCTTCCCACGAAAAAAAAACAGTTAAATATGAACTTAATGTAGACTTTAATAAAACCTTCACACATTTAAATTTTATTTGATTTAAATTAATACTAATTAACAGCATTAATATGACTCATATTTGTTCTATACAGGGTGGACCATTTTAATCAATCCACGCGAATATCTCGAAAAATATGGAAGATACGGAAAAATGTTTCAGACAAAAGTTGTAGGACTTGAAGGGGGACAGATAATGAAAATATGTTCTTGACCCTTAGTGACCTATTGAAGGTCAGGTCAATGTCATCGATGTTTTCTTAAATGGAACTCCCTATTTTTCAATGCATATTCTTGTAGCTTATCTCGAGAGCTTTCCAAAACACTATAATGAGTTATTTTTTCATTAAGTACTTTTCGAGTTATAAGGCTTGAAGTTTACAGTATTTTGACATAAAATACAAAATATCTTGTAAAATATTCAGTTTTCGATAATCTTACCTTAATACTTTTATGCATAGAATCATGAGACCAATCAATTGGTGTAAAAAAAACACAGTTGCTATTAAAAAAAAGTATGTAATTTGCAACATGCAGCTGCATACTTTTTTTTAAAGCAACTATGTGTTTTTTTACACCAATTGATTCGTCTCATTATTCTGTGAATAAAAGTATTAAGGTAAGATTATCGAAAACTGAATGTATTACACGATATTTGGTATTTTATGTCGAAATACTGTAAACTTCAAGCCTTATAACTCGAAAAGTACTTAATGAAAAAATAACTCATTATAGTGTTTTGGAAAGCTCTCGAGATAAGCTACAAGAATATGCATTGAAAAATAGGGGGTTCCATTTAAGAAAACATCGATGACATTGACCTGACCTTCAATAGGTCACTCAAGGTCAAGTACATATTTTCATCATCTGTCCCCCTTCAAGTTCTACAACTTTTGTCTGAAACATTTTTCCGTATCTTCCATATTTTTCGAGATATTCGCGTGGATTGATTAAAATGGTCCACCCTGTATATAAAACTAATTAAGAATATAAGAATGTCGATTAAAAATGTCCAGAATGTATATATACTTCGTATACTACAAAACATATGTATACATGACATCTTTAAGACGTCTTATTATATGATATCTAAAAGACATCTTAATGACATCTTTAAGACATCATATGTCCCGATTTTGGACGTGGTGTTGTCTGGGAAGCTTTTCGACCTCGAGCCGTATGAGGAAGAGGAAAGATGGTGTATATATATATATATATATATCTCCCAAAATTTTAATATTTATTCTTGTGTTTTGTTACAGAAGGGAACCTTTTCAAGCAACATATATACGTATATTTAATTTTAGATCTTATTTTTTTATTATTATTATGTATACGTATTATTATTTCCTTTTAATGTTTAACTTCTATATCATTTTATACATTTTATAATTCTATATACCTTTTATTATTATTTGTAATTTTAAGATACACACACATATACACATGCACATTTCTATCTACACTCACACAAAAAAAATAGAAATTATTATATATGTATAAAAAGATTATTTAATTGATATCATCCTCTCTTTTCCTTTCTCGCGTCACGCTCGCGAACACCTTGCACTACAGTCGTTCCTCCCCTCATTTAATTCTAATATTTTAAATTTTTTGAGAAATTTACTTATCTTTTTTTAAAGTCAAGTTTCTTATTGAGCATAATTTTATGTTTTTACATATACTCTATTTTTTTATATTTAAGATCTACTTATAATGTGATTCTCTCATAATTATTCAGGAAAAAATGTCTTGTAGCAAAAACTAGTGAAGAATTTATGAAAAATTATGTGAAAAATTAGTTTATTGTCACTGCTTTAGTTATTGCTATGATGCATCGAAGTTTTTTTATCAAGAAAGCATTCCGATTTGTGATTTAAGTTGTAAGTATTGGCGTTACAAATAATGAGTTTACTGTACCACTGGATTAAAGCAAACCAATATAGACACAATAATCGTAATTTATAAACACTATTTTTTTCAATTGTATCTTATAACTCATTCTGTTGATACCATTCTCCAATCCCATTATTAACCTAATCAGCAGACAATGTTTTTTAAACGTTTGAAAAACATTGCCTGTTGATTGGGACTGCATCATTTTGGCAATTGCTACTACAGGGCATCGATCATGTAACTTTTTCCCTAGGGCGGAAACGTGAAAAGTTTCATGTAACTATCTCTTTTTATTGGTGTTGAATAGAAAGAGATAAACTTTTTACTTTTCACGTTTCCGCCTAGGAGAAATGTTACATGATCGGTGACCAGATGCGCGTGCGCGCGCTGCGCCTTAATAGCCTTATAAAGAACATATTAAGGCCTTATTTTAATTGAATTAAATTTGAATTAAGATTCAGGGCTTATTAATTTCATATATGATTTTAATTAGATTGTAATTTAACTTGAATATTTTAGCTAATTAAATCCTTATTAAGACAAATTAAATATGAATATCTTGATGATGAAATGATACTAAGAAGTACGTATATAGGGTGTCCGATAATTATTGACACAGTTGAAGTGTGAAGGTAGATTGGCTCAATATGAAAAGAAAAGTCCTGTACCATTTTGCTAAATTCGCAATAGTTATTGCGTTATTAATTAAAATATCTGAGCTAATGAGCGCGTGGGAAACGATAGGCCGGAATCAGTAGGCATGTAAGATGACTTATTTGTTTGCATCTTTTAGCAACAAATATCAGACGTCGCTCACCGCTCGCTGCGTGACTCCACCTCTCGCTCAGATGATGCTTTTATTGCTAAGAGACGTAAACGAATAAGCCATCTTACATGCCTACCGATTCCGGCCTATCGCTTCTCACGCGCTCATTAGCTCAGATATTTTAATTAATAACGCAATAACTATTGCGAATTTAGCAAAATGGTACAAAACTTTTCTTTTCAGATTGAGCCAATCTACCTTCACACTTCGGCTGTGTCAATAATTATCGGACACCCTGTATATACTTTGCATACTACGAAACATATGTACGAGTATGCATGTCGATTAAGAATATACAACATGTATACATATGTTTTGTAGTATACGAAGTATATATACATTCTGGACATTTTTAATTGACATTCTTATATTCTTAATTAGTTTTATAAATAGAACAAATATGAGCCATATTAATGCTGTTAATCAGTATTAATTTAAATCAAATAAAATTTAAATGTGTGAAGGTTTTATTAAAGTCTACATTATGTTCATATTTAACTGTTTTTCGTGGGAAGCGCTCTTCAGTGTTCGTTAAGCCGTCGACCACAGTTGAACGAGAAAAGGAAAGAAAAAAAGATGCCTAACGGAATAGTTTATGTAGTGCGACCTCATTATGTGGTAAGTAAAGTGAACTGTTCCGCACGTTATACATAAATTTTGCATGTTTCTTATTATTTATATTTTTTTCAGTTTATGAACGAGGTCCAATACCGAAACATATTACATAGACAATATGTACGATTCCGCCGTCGTATAGAAAGAGAGGTGCATGATGAGCTGTGGGGGGACACCCCGGAAGCTCGAGATTATGGGAGTAGATTTAATTTTATATACGACGATATTTTCGGTTTAAAAAAACTTTTTGGCCTAGAGCCATATGAGAAAGAGGAAAGGTGGTAAAGTAAATATACCCATTTTGTAATATACAGGGTGTCCGGTATCAAACGGACCAACGCTCGTGAGCGGGTAGAGCGCAGTAAACTGAAAAGAAAAGTCCTTTACTATTTTGCTAAATTTGCAATAGTTATTGCGTTATTAATTAAAATATCTCAGCTAATGAGCGCGTGGAAAGCGGTAGGCCGGAATCGGTAGGCATGTACGATGACTTACTTTTTTACGTCTCTTAACAACGGAAGCATCATCTAAGCGAGAGGTGGAGATACGCAGCGAGCGACGAGCGACGCGTGATATTTGTTGCTAAGAGATATAAACAAATAAGCCATACCTAACGTGTCTACCGATTCCGGCCTACCGTTTCCCACGCGTTCATTAGCTCAGATATTATAATTAATAACGCGATAACTATTGTGAATTTAACAAAATGGTACAGGACTTTTCTTTTCAGTTTATTGCGCTCTACCTGCTCACGAGCGTTGGTCCGTTTGATACCGGACACCCTGTATACATATACATATATATATACAGGGTGTCTGATAATTATTGACACAGCCGAAGTGTGAAGGTTAATTGGCTCAATCTGAAAAGAAAAGTCCTGTACCATTTTGCTAAATTCGCAATAGTTATTGCGTTATTAATTAAAATATCTGAGCTAATGAGCGCGTGGGAAGCGGTAGGCCGGAATCGGTAGGCATGTAAGATGGCTTATTTGTTTACATCTCTTAGCAATAAAAGCATCATCTGAGCGAGAGGTGGAGTCACGCAGCGAGCGGCGAGCGACGTCTGATATTTGTTGCTAAGAGATGCAAACAAATAAGTCATCTTACATGCCTACTGATTCCGGCCTACCGCTTCCCACGCGCTCATTAGCTCAGATATTTTAATTAATAACGCAATAACTATTGCGAATTTAGCAAAATGGTACAGGACTTTTCTTTTCAGATTGAGCCAATCTACCTTCACACTTCGGCTGTGTCAATAATTATCGGACACCCTGTATATATATCCCAAAATTTTAATATTTGTTCTTGTGTTTTTGTTACAGAAGGGAACCTCTTCAAGCAACATATATACATATATTTAATTTAAGATCTTATTTTCTTTATTATTATTATTATGTATACATATTATTATTAATGTTTAACTTCCATATCATTTTATACATTTTAATAATTCTATATTACCTTTTATTATCATTTGTAATTTTAAGACACACACATATACATATGCACATTTGTATACACACTCACACACACAAAAAAAATAAAAATTATTATATGTGTATAAAAAGATTATTTAATTGATATCATCCTCTCTTTTCCTTTTTTGTCACGCTCGCGAACACCTCGCACTACAGTCGTTCCTTCCCTCATTTAATTTTAATATTTTAATTTTTTTATATTAAGTTAGATATAGTAATCTTATATATATTATAATTACTGTTATCCTTAAACACAGACACATACACACACATATAATATTCATACAATTTGATATAAGGAGATACGTGAGAGAATCATACACACATACTTGTATTTGCACTTACTCATTTATAAAATAAAAATAGTAAAATATATATATATATATTTAATTATGTCCACTTCTTTCATAGTAATAATCAATCTTATTCACTATTTTAGCATATTTTATTATTTTGCTTTTTTTTGTTTGCCCTCTTTTTTATATGTATATATTTTATATCTCTTATCACTATTATTATCACCTTTATTTTAAAGGCACTCGCGCATATATGTACATGTTTATAGTAAGGTTTATTATAATTATCTTTTCTTATGCTATTTTTATCGAACGCTCTTCGCGTTGTTTCTTTTATGCTATCTCTTTCGCGGAAGCCTCGCGTTATCCCCCTTTTTCCACCAGCGAGTGCAGGATGACATAGGCGCTCTTCAGTCCTTGCCGCGCCGCTGTCAAGTGCAAGTGTTAAAAATGGTTGAATCCATAAAAAATACTTGCAAACGAGATACAATTTAAATCGGAGGTAAGTGATATTATTTTATAATTATTATGGTGACTATAACAATAACTTTTAATGAATTAAGTCGGCATTTATATATTTTCCTTTTATACTTTTGAAGATATAAAAATAAAGAATTTTTTAAATATCGAGCACAGAAAGAGAATTAGGTTCCATCATAGGGTACGTAGGATGGGACTTGACTTGTTATGGGGTGAAACCCCCATGGCCAGGTTGTGGGCCAGTTCCTTTGATATAGCGGAAAATGAGACATTTAATTTGCGCGGTTTTTTCGAAATGGTTGATGAGCAGGGTGAAAAATTTGAATTATATACGAAGGAATGGATCTCAAAACATGAGGACCTGTGGAATCAATTTCCAGTAAAGCTGGAAGAGCTGCCGATCCAAGATTTGGATAGTAAGTCTTTCATCAATTTTTACCTTTATTGATATTTTATTTTATAATTAATATAGTGTATAAATTAATAAGAATAAATCATTCGATTCTAATTCCGTTATAAAACGTAAGAAAATGTCCGATAAGATCAAACTTTCTATACAAAAACGAACATCAATAAAATCTCAAAATACCAACTTAACCAACCTCATCGATAAAGGGAGTCTAGATAACACCACATTAAAATTGCGAATGGCACGTTTAACAGAGCTATATAACGCATTCGAAGAATATAACGATGAACTCGCAATATTAGATACGAACGATAGTCATCAGGACGAGTTTACGAATATTCAAAATCGATTTTAATTTTACGTTCTTGCAGCAAGGGTCAAAAATCTCTTAAACGCCGCAAACATATCGAACGCGAGCACCAGCGTATCGATTCACGGAGACTGGACGGAAGAGACGGAGGCGATAACGCCCGCCAAAAAACGACGGATCAAATTACCAGAGCCGGTATTCGACGGCAAATATGAGAATTGGCTGTCATTTTAAAACGCATTCCACAATATGGTAGGATCGCAAACAGATTTAACAGACATAGATAAGTTACATTATTTGAAATCGGCATTAACGGGCGCAGCTGCTAACAAAATTAAGATTTTCGCGATCGATGGGATAAATTACTCGAAGGCCTGAAAACTCTTAGAACGCGCGTATGAAGTAAAACGAATACTAATCTCACGGCATCTCTCGTTGATTCTAAACTCACCCATATTAGAAAAAGAGACTACGAGCGGACTATCTAAACTTGCAGACGATACCCAGCAACATCTTGCTTCACTAAGTGCTATGGGGGTCTCCGTCGGATCAGAAATGATTATTCATATTTTAGAAAATTAACTGCCAAAGAACACGTTAGAAAAATGGGAAGCGAGTCTCGAGGGAATCAAATTCCAAAACTCGACCAACTATACGAATTTATATATAAAATTGCGGTATGCGCATCAAAACAAGAGAAAAATAAGGGATCGGACGCGGATAAGGATAAAGGCGAACCCCCCGTCAAAAGAAGGCAAAACCACTCTTTAAATCAAACCTTTGTACTAAACACAACGCGAAATTACTTGTGCGATAAATTCAAGAATATGCCGGTAAACAAACGTGTCGAATTGGTAAAGAGCGCGAAAATCTGTTATAATAGCTTACGTTCCCATCGTGATAGCCCTTGTAAATTTTCAAACTGCACAATTTGCCAAAAACGGCATAATACGCTTTTACATCTCGATAACTATACATTCACTAAAAAATCCGACTCGACACAAAATGTGAACGTCAAATCCGGATGATTAAACGCTTCGGTCGACGGCATGCAAACTAGCGCCGCGACCATCTCATATCGGTTCACACTCCAACTATTGACAAGCGCATTAGTATACACCTACAATGATAAACATAAGCTCGTGTAATGCCGCGCTTTATTAAATACGTGCGCTACCGCAATTTTATCTCCGAAACTGTCGTGAAAAAATTGGGCATACACCCTGTCGCGCACGCGTTACCAATCAACACGATCAACGATACGAACACGATATCGAAGGGTATAATACGAATAATCATACGGTCCATGCGCGACGATTTTCACAAAGAACTAATGTGTTTGACTATATTAACTATCACAGACTTGATACCATCCTAAATATTCCCACGAGACTCAATCAAAATACTATCAAATATCAAATTAGCAGATCCGAATTTTCATTTACCGCGATCTTAAAATTAAAAGTACATTAATCAAAAAATGTCAAGCAATAAATATGAGTTCTTGCATCATGTGATTCCGGCTGCTGTAAGTAGTGCATTTTGATAAAATTAAATATTTTAAATATATTAAAAAAAAGATTATATTATACAGTGTATTTTTTCAGTTCCTGCGTGGGGGGTTCACAAAATTTGTATGTAGCATCCGGGGGTGGGTGCAAATGGAGCGCCAACAAGCAAGGGAGGATCTCGACAGGTTGTGAGGCGACCTCAAATCAAATCCGCGCGATGAAGTGTTGTGGGGCTTGGAGGAGGAGGAGGAGGATGCAGGGTATTTCTTTGTTGATAATGATGATACTTTCTGTCTGCGACAACTGTTTGAAAGCTCTACCCGGAGGTCGCCTCTTTCGGGACTGAAAAATGGGATTAGCCTGGTAAGTACTTCCTTTTTTTAAATTTCATAATATATAAATTAAAAATACTAAAGAATTTGTTTTTTCTGTTACAGAGGCGGCACCCCCCATCCCTTACCACCAAATTATATATATATTTTTTTAATACATATTTTTATATATTATATACTTTTATAGATTATATTTTATACTATAAATCATATTTTATATTATAGTTATATTATATAGACGCATCCAGCGGTAATACGATAAGGGAGGGAGATTATCTTTCTGAGATGTAATTAAACACTCGATACACATCATATGTTAAACACAGAGAGAAGAAAGGATTAGATGAAATATATAAAAAGGATGGAAGCGCGTCAAACCATAGTACATGATTTGAAAGCGCATACATCGGTTGAAAAAAGTATAGCGGTTATTTTGTTGTGTCAGAAAGTGTTGCTTGGGTGAAAAATAGAATGAGTAAAAAATGGAAATTAATCATTTTGAGGCAATATCAGACGAGTCGTCTGACGAAGATCACGCATTGTCGGATGACAGTGATTACATTAGTGATCACAGTGAGGACCTTACGGAAAGTGTTGATAAGATAGTGTCTAATTCGCAAATCATTGCGCTAAATGAACGTACAAAATTTTGCACCATATACTTTTATTATTCCACGGGTGGTGCTTTAGCTCTATGTGCTTCGTGTATGATTGTTTTGCAAGACGCTATTATCGGGCACATGCATGCTGTTCGGAAGCATATGATTGAATTACACGATGCAGTGGATGGTCGATTCTGTTCCAATTGTAGGAATCCATTGTATCTGATATTTCCATGTAATATGTGTCCAATTTGTACGCGGTAAAAAAAAACATTGTCATAAAAAGTGTGAAAAAAGATAATAAAAAAACATGGAAAACACCGAGCAGACTGAACGCGACCTGTTGGAGCGATCCCATCAAGTCACCTTGGGCGAGTATTTTGCATGGGTGCAGCGTTGCGAGGAATTTATCATCAAACAGCTCGAAGAATGCAGTCGTGTCAAGCGTCCGCGACTTTCGATCGGAATTTGACAATCTTTGGTGGCTAGAATCGCGCGACTCGAGGGTACAAGGACTCGATTGCAGAGATGGTTTATATCTAGTGGTGGTGATTACAGTGGTGACAATAACGCGGAAAGACTCGTTTGGCGGGAGATCGATACCGCGTTTGAAAACTGTATACTGACCGATGCGGTGATTAACGCAGACTATATCGAACCGCGACAATTTCTCGAGGACGCCAAAGACATTGTGCTCGAATACGTGCAAAAAGTGATGCAAAAACACATTAATGTGAAAGTAAATACTGTGTTTAATGGCGAGTTTGTGTCGGGTGATAAACGTGCAAATAAATCAATCAATACGAGAAACTATGAACTCTTCGCACGTTCGATTTACACGAGTGGTACGAACGGTGCGTCATCGAGCCCACTCTAACATCGCTCGAAGAATTTCAAAAACGCGATAGCGGATGGGCTTTTTCGCGAATAATCGATTTGACTGTAAATATCAACAAATATAATCCAATGCGCGCGGGATGTCATATTAAATTACCGCGAGAAATAATGATAAAAAGAGCGGTAATAAACGTGCAATCCAAAGACAATGCGTGTTTCGCGTGGGCGGTGATCGCTACTCTCTACCCCGCTGAAAGAAATGTGGAACGGGAATCATCGTACCTGCATTATACAACAGTGCTGAATCTCCAGAACATTGGGTTTCCAGTGACTGTTAATTAAATTAAAAAGTTTAAACTTGTAAATAACATTTCGATAAATGTATATACTATCGAGAAAGAGAACATTCTCCCGATACGTCTCAGTGAACTGAAGAAAGACAAGCTTGTCAACTTGCTGTACGTGCAAGATCTTTGGGACAACAACGTTGGACATTTCGCATGAATCAAGAATATATCCCGTCTTGTGTCCTCGCAATTAAGCAAGGAAGATCACAAGAAATATATCTGCGATCGGTATGTATATTTAATAAAAAAATATAATATATAATTTCTAGAAATTAACAAATGGTTAAAAATTATAATTTTTATAAGTGTTTGCACTACTTCAGTTCGGACGACAAGTTGCAGTCACATATGGTTGACTGTCGTTTCGATGACAACCGATCGGTAATAAACAAAATAGTTAACGCGCAAATTTCTCAATCGTTCGACGTAACATCACACCGTCTTTACTTATTCATCCCAATTTCCTCGCTTTAACAGAAGCTGCAGTACATATCCACTTATCTACGGCGGCGTACCCCACTTAGGTCTTCCTGGTAAAATTTAATATTTTTAAATTAATTAATTCTTTTAAGAAATCTTTATAAATTTATTCATAAAGAAAACAGATTGAAAAGCAATGCTAATATAATTCAAAAATTTCAAAACTGTTATACATATGCATTATACATTTGTATGCATGTATGCATTATGCATTATACATTTAAATGTGTTAATTTATTAATTTAAATAATAGCATGTTGATTATTGAAAATGTATTGTAGATGAAAAAATATCGTTAACAATATGACAATAACATGCCTTCTTTAAAGTAGAGAAAACTAATATAGAATGTAGATATTATATATTTTCATTTCATATACATATGTACAATATATGATCATATATATTATATATATGATCTATATTTGTAATATTTTTTTGCTTTAAAAATTTACAAAGAAAAAATAATTTAGAATGTTAAGATGTACATTTTAACATTCTAAAGCATTTTTTAAATTTAAAATATAAGATTTTAATGCATCGAAGTAAAAAAAATGTCTATTCTAAAGTTCTAACGCACTAAATTATATGATATCAGATTCTAATTCTAAAAGATAACATTTAGAAAATCAAGCATTACAGAATTTACATTATCTTTGCAACTATGTTTAAAAAATTTTCTTTTTTAAGAAAAAAAAATGTTTCAGAATATTAAAATGTATTAAATTTACAATGTGAGTATATATAATTTTATTCATTTTCAGTATAGTTGTAAAGAAAATGTACATTCTAAAATGCTAAGTGTTCTAAATATTATCCTTTAAAATTAAAATTTTATATCATTTAATTTAGTGAGTCAGAACTTTAGAATGTACATTTTCTTTTAATTAAAATCTTCGATTTATTATATGTAAGAAATAAATTTAATTATCTTCTTGATAAGTTGAAAATATAATATTCTTTATTATTCTATATTAATAAAAGGAATAGAAACGGAAGAAGTAAGAGAAAAACAAATACAAAATGGAAAATTATTTGAAAATGAAAAAATTGATCCCATTGACTTACTTACAAAAAACGAAGCATTTGATGCTATTGAAATTTATGATTCCACAATGTGAGTATATATAAATTATACAAGTAATTATATATGTAATTGTACATATAATTGTACATATTTATAATACATATTTACATTTATATACTTAAATATAACAATACCAAATACTTAATATACTTAAATATACATATATTTATATACTTTAATTAATTAATTATTACTTAGAATTTTATTTAGAATTTTAATAATTATATTATTTAAAATTTTAAACATTGGAAAATTAAAAATTATTTTATTGCTAGTGAAATCATAGGTTACGTTGAAGGAATCGAGTCTCTACGCTATGTCGGGAATAATAACCAATATAAATTTTTTAAATTTATGTTAAATAATGGCAATAGTCGATGCGTGCAAGTGGTAGCTTGGAATGACGAAATTGATACAGTTGAACCCCTCATTTTATCGAATTGTGTAAATACTTTTATTTTCGTTTGTTAATTTTCTTTTTTACATATTAATTGATTTTTTAAAATAAAATTATGATATGTTTAAAATCAGTTAGAAACTAACTTTCCAACTGATTTTAAACGTATCATAATTTATTATAAAATATATTAATATAATAATATTATTATAATATTATTTTAATATATATTATTAAAAAAAACTTTTAATTTTACATATATATAATCTTGATTATAATTTTGAAATATATTTTATTAGATAATACACTTGGACGGTGTACAAGCGAGAACAAACACCGAAATTAGCACAATTTAATCACGGAAACGTATCATTTGAGTTATTAATAAAAAGTAATACTATAATATCAAATTTGGGAAAATACAAACCAAAAACAATAAATATTGAACCGATAATAACATCATTAAATAATGTTATAAATACCACGGAATGTATCAGTAAGTTTCACATTAAATTATTAGTGTTCTATTATTTATTTTTATTATTTTTAATTAGAAATAAAAAAAGTAAAAGAAATAAAAATTAAAAAGTAAAAGAAATAAAAACTGTATTATGGTTATATTTCTATCTTAGTTATAAATTTTTATACTCATTTTTATATTTAAAAAAAAATCAAAATTTTAATTCTTTTAACTTATTTTCTGTGTAAAAATAGAGGGATATATTAAAACAAATTTTGCTGAAGTTTTTAATAACAAATTAAACAAAATAATTGGATGCGGATCAATTACGGATGGAACATACAAATTAGAAATACATGTATTAAATTTCTCTTATGAAGATTATGAAGATTTAGACATAAATAAAGGTGAGAAAGGGAAAAGGATTGAACAGAAGATATTGTGAATATTTCTAAAAGGATATAAATTAATGTGATGAAGTTTATAACTTTTATAATATATAATTTTATAATTATTAAAATATATTTTATTAAAATATTTTTATATTTTTATTTTATATAATATTTTATTTTTTCATATAATATATATTTTTTTATATAAAGATTGAACAGAAGATATTGTGAATATTTCTAAAAGGATATAAATGTGTTGAGAAAAATTGTGATGAAGTTTATAAATTTTATAACATATAATTTTATAATTATTAAAATATATTTAATTAAAATATTTTTATATTTTTATTTTATATAATATTTTATTTTTTTACATAATATTTATTTTTTTATATAATATTTTATTTTTTTCTGAAATATTCTTTGAAATATTCTTAGAATTCCAATATTCTTACCTATTACAGGTTCTGTTAAATTAATGAATATAAACATGTAAACTAAATATAAATAGATAAATATTAAATTAAGAATATCATTTATCATAAATATAAAATAAAGAATATAACGTTAATACATAAAGTTAAATATATAATTTTTGTAATTTTGTTTATTTAGAACAGTAGATATATAAATATATATGAACGAGGAAGAAACAAATATTGACAACATATTAATATGTCTAAACGAGAAATTAATTGAATGCAATGCATCATATTATAATAAAAATGGGAAAAGAAAACATAATTTTATAATTAAAACTTATAATTATAACTTTTATAATTAAAACTTAATATTTAATTTAGTATATAACACAATAAAATTTTTATAGAGAATTCCATTACAGAGAGTTCCTCTTTTTCTCTATCTGAAATATAAATATTGTAATTAAATATACATCTGAATATTGCAAATTGTCTTTTTTAAAATTAATTATATTTCTTAGTTACATTATACATTAATTGTTGTATTTTTAAAAAATATTTAATTGTCGTATTTTTAAAAAATATTAAAATTAAAATAAAATTATCAGAAAATGCTTGTTTTAAGACATATTTTAAATTTTAAAATAATAAGTTAAATAATACTTGATTAAAAATACTAGATTAAAGTTTTTAAATGAAACTAAAATATATATACAGGGTGTCCGGTATCAAACGGACCAACGCTCGTGAGCAGGTAAAGCGCAGTAAACTGAAAAGAAAAGTCCTGTATTATTTTGTTAAATTCGCAATAGTTATCGCGTTATTAATTAAAATATCTGAGCTAATGAGCGCGTGGGAAACGGTAGGCCGGAATCGGTAGACATGTAAGGTATGGCTTATTTGTTTATATCTCTTAGCAACAAATATCAGACATCGCTCGCCGCTCGCTGCGTGACTCCACCTCTCGCTCAGATAATGCTTCCGTTGTTAAGAGACGTAAAAAAGTAAGCCATTGTACATGCCTACCGATTCCGGCCTACCGCTTTCCACGCGCTCATTAGCTCAGATATTTTAATTAATAACGCAATAACTATTGCGAATTTAGCAAAATAGTAAAGGACTTTTCTTTTCCGTTTACTGCGCTCTACCCGCTCACGAGCGTTGGTCCGTTTGATACCGGACACCCTGTATATATATATACAGGGTGTCCGGAAACTACCGCGAAATATTTTAAAGGCAGATTCTCTGGCCAATTTAAAAACGATTTTTCCTCAGCGAAAATGTCGAGGCTACAATAGTTTTCAAACGGGAAACGATTATATTTCACGAATGACAGGGCTGGGATTTCGCGCGCTCAGGCACGGCGAAATGACAAGTGATAATAGTGCTCTTATGAATAGCGCCCTTTTTCACGATAATATTGTATAAATTTGCAATAAGCATTGTCAAAATATTTTTTGCCGATTTTCTATTGCATTAGTATATTTTTTTTACTAATAATAAGTATCAGGACTAAGGACATCTTGAATTTGATTCAAATAAACATTTCCGACATGTTTCAACTTTATCTGTCAAAGTGTCGATCAATATTATCACCATGAAGGTGTTCATTATGCTACGCGGTGTGTGACAAATAAAATGTAATAAAAATAAGTTTAACATTTGTTTATTTGGCATTTATAAAATTTTTACAATAAATTATGCATTAATTGTGAACGCAATATTCATAAACGAGAATAGTTTTCTATTGAAAGGATAAAATTACAGAAAATATTTAAGTAATTAATAACATAATGAAATATTTAACAAATTTTAAATTATTAAATAAAAAAAATTTTACAATAAATGTTCGAAATGACCACTATGGCACTTAATGCATAATTATTAAATTATTTTATATGCCGGTCCATAGATTTAAATTAAAACGGTGTTGGTAATTTTGAATGGTACGTATGTAGATTTTCGTTGCACCAAGTGTGGGAATTGTGCATATTAAATAAGTCGTCGCGCATAAAGCAATTGTAAATAAAATTTTTTTAACGAAACCCAGTTCTTATACCAATAACCAGATATAAAAATTGACTCTACGTGCATAATCTTGCGCGTAATAAATTTTGTACTTTTGTAAAATGTTAAGCATGCATTTTATTTTCTTTTAAAACAAGTGTTGCGTTTTTTAGAAATTATTTCTTCATTTATCAATTACAAAAATATTTTAGCTATAATTGGAGCTATACGCTGTGGAAAATTTATTGCGTACCCTTGCACGGCAACATATGCATTTTTATTGTATTTACCATAAATTATTAATAAATAGATTATAAATAATTATTGACGAAAAATACAAATAACTTCAAAATCTGTTTCATAATTAAAATTTAAAAAATTACATGCGTGTGTTTTCATGCGAGCGTTTTGTTTGCTCATGTCATTTCTTTTTCTTTGCATTCTCTTGTTAATAACAATTAAGTGACACTTTTTTTCTTAATATTAAAATTATTATTTCTTATAAACTAAAATGGATTATACTCCGAACGAATATTGTGATATGTTAATAATTTACGGTGAATGCGGTCAAAGTGCTCGAATTGCCGCGCAGGAGTATGCAATACGCTTTCCTTAGCGTAGAGCTCCACATTCTGATGTGATTTTGCGATTGATAAATCGAATACGAGAAACGGGATCTGTACTACCTGTACGCAGAGCTATTGGTGCCCGGCGTGAACGAGACGCTCGTACGCCAGAAAACGAAGAAGCAATTTTATTAATGATTGAAGAAGATCCGTCTATAAGTCCGACAGATAAGTCGAAGATTAAATATTTCTAAGACCGTAGTGCAACTTGTTTTAAAGGAAAACAAAATGCATGCGTATCATTATACAAAAGTGCAAAATTTATTACCACAAGATTATGAACGCAGAGTCAATTTTTGTACCTGGTTATTGGCGCAAGAACCAGGTTTTGTTCAAAAAATTTTATTTACCGATGAATGTTGCTTTACACACGAGGGTTCATTTAATATGCATAATTCCCACATTTGGAGCAATGAAAATCCACATGCGTACCATGTTAGAAATTACCAATACCATTTTAGTATAAATCTATGGGCCGGCATACAAAATAATTTAATAGTAAATTATTTTTCATTGTACATATTTTTTTAATTTTTATGAATATATCCGATTTTTGTTTATTGTATGTATTATTGTTTATGTAACAAATATTGTAGTATTTTTTAAATATTAAATTACAGATTGGACCGTTTGAAATGCCTGCAAGAATCGATGGCAACATCTACAATAATTTTTTGACTAACAATTTGCCGGAATTATTGGAAGATATTCCATTAAATATTAGACAAAGACTTATTTTCCAACAAGACGGTGCACCACCACATAATGCAAGATGTGTGTGCAGGACCTTGAACGAAAAATTTCCAGGAAGATGGATAGGACGCGGTGGTCCCTTAAGTTGGCCAGCAAGGTCACCTGATTTAAAACCTTTAGACTATTTTTTATGGGGACATATTAAAGAATATGTTTACAAAGAACAAATTAATACTCGCGACGAACTAGAAGAAAGGATTATTGAAGCAGTTGCTACAATAACACAAGAAATGATCACCAAGACAACAAATAGTTTATTACGACGCGCAGAATTATGTATTGAATGTAATGATGGTCATTTCAAGTTCCTTTTGTAATTTAATAACTTATTTGTTGAATGTTAATATTGATAATATTGATAATAATATTAATATTGATTAATATTAATCGACATTAATATTGATCGACACTTTGACAGATGAAATTGAAACATGTCGAAAATGTTTATTTGAATCAACTTCAAGATGTCTTTAGTTCTTATACTTATTTTTCGTAAAAAAAATATACTAATGCAATAGAAAAGCGGCAAAAAATATTTTGACAATGCTTATTGCAAATTTATACAATATTATCGTGAAAAAGGATGCTATTCATAAGAGCACTATTATCACTTGTCATTTTGCCGTGCCTGAGCGCGAGAAATCCCAGCCCTGTCATTCGTGAAATATAATCGTTTCCCGTTTGAAAACTATTATAGCCTCGACATATTCAATAAGGAAAAATCGTTTCTAAATTGGCCAGAGAATCTGCCTTTAAAATATTTCGCGGTAGTTTCGGGACACCCTGTATATATATATATATATATATATATATATATATATATATATATATATATATATATATATATAAAGTAAACTATTTGTTTTTTTTTTTACGGTTATATTTTAATCTCTTTTTACGTAGAAAATATCTCTTTTTACGTTATTATTTAATAATAAATTTACTTGTTGCGGTATATTTTCTTCAATTCTTCTTTTCTGTGGTATTTGTACATCTTTTAATAAAATCGGCAATGACATATGTCCACTTAATTTTTATATATCTTTTAAGTCATTGACAAGTAAGCACACTGGATCAGCTATAAAATTATATAAAATTTTAATTTTTATAGATGTGAATAATAATTTTATTGTAGTTAAAAGAAGATTTTTTAAATATGGTGCAAATAAGATAAAAAATAATAAATTAATTGTTTATTATAGCATTAAAAAAATATAATATAAAAATAAAAAAAGAATAGTTACGAACTAAGCATTGCAAATACAAGTCAAATAAAAAAATCTAAAAAATTAAAATTAATGTTTAAATCACCCTGTAAACGTTTTCCGATGTAAAGAATATTAAACATGAATAATTATGTTTGTCATGACAGTTAAGTGTAAATAGATATATGTGCGATGTTGATTTAAGATTATTTACCTGTACATACAGAGACCATGCTTCCTTTCTCTACTTGAAACATTTGTATGCGTATTTATTTAGCAACACCAAGTTTCTTGGATAAAATATTCTATTATTTTAATAAAGCATAATAATAAAAGAATTAAATGTCGTGACGAACACAATTTTTCATATTTAATACCGTTTTTTTAATTTAGTAATATTGATATCTATTTATCCGCGGCACGGGCAATGAGACCGACAGTGTTTCTATATTGTAGTGATATTAAAGTGTATTAGTGATATTAAACATTGCGCAAACTGAGGATGAGTTTATATACATTATAAAATTTAATTCCTTTTTATCATATTTAATAGAATAATTTATTATTCTATTAATTAATTCTTAATTTATTATTCTATTAATTTATTATTTTATTATTAATTTTTAAAAATTTATAAAAATTTATTTTACAAATTTATAAATAAATTATAAATTTTATCGACTTTACTAAATATACATCCCACAAAACATTAAAATATACATAGCATATGCCATATATATACATTTATGTATATTGTATATTGTATGTATATACCTCATTTAACGAATACACATACAGTGTATGTGACAAGTATATGCAAATGAAACCGAAACTATATACATAAAAGATCCATGGTATATACATATGCATATGATCAGTACAATATATGTATATACATTCTGTATATACATTTTACATTTAATATGTACATACTACGTATGTACATCTGTATATAAATTACATATAAAATAAACATTAAAATAATATCCTTAGCATATACATTGTATATACATTTGTATATTCCACGTATATACTTCATTAATCAAATACACATACATTGATATATAATATGTATGTGCAAATGTGATCTTTACTCTGTATATACATAGAAGATCCGTGGTGTATATATATGTACATAATTAGTGTCTCCTGTGTATATTATATATATATATATATATATATATATATATATACAAGGTATTTTACATAATATATATATATATATATATATATATATATATATAAAATATGTAAAAATCATATAGAAGAGAAACAAATCTACTATATATTTCAATTACTATTACTATACTATTATATATTATTATATTATACTATATTATTCTATACATATATATACATAAAAGTCATGTAAAAGGGAAATAATATAACTATATTAAAGAAAAAACAGACTCTTAAATAAATCACACATATATTGTATATATGTATATGTATAACTTTGGATACAATTATTTATATGTATTTATAAAAACATAAATTTTTATTATGTTGAGTACAATATTGTACATACATGTAATATTGAAAATGGATAAGAAAATTATTTTTTGATATTTTTGGAAATTATAAGATATTTTAATTGATACATTATATTATTATAATTACATAATTACTATAATGTAATAAAAAATTTAAACAATAAGAAACTGCAAACATGTTTTAAAAGAAAATAAAAAATTAAAATCTATTATTATTTAAGCAAAAAGAAAATTATGTTCATTCATTCATTCAATCTTTATTCAGCCCCTCAGGGATTTGAAGGCGCTTTTAAGGAGCGTTCCCGAACCTGTACAAATATAAAAATCATTCCCCCTCGCGACCTGGCCATGAGCGACCCTTACATACTTTTACCCCCCACCCTCCGCTTTCCACATCCCGTTCCCTTCCCCCCTTGTCTTCCACCTCTCTTGCCCTCCTTCTCTCTTCCCCCTTTTGCGTCCTCCACCTTCCCTATTCGTCCCCTCCACCAGACTTGTCCTTCCTCTTCCATCGGTCTCTCCTTACTCTCCTTTCCTCATCCTCTCCTCCTTGGTGGCCTCTTCTCCTTTCCGCCCTTGACTCCAGTGTTCTATGCCTCTATGCCTCTAAGGCTCTGTAACATTACAAGCAAAGGACACCTTCCTCTCCCTTTCCCCGTTCCCCCTGTCCACCTCCCTACTTTTCTCCTCTCCTCTCTCTCGCTTCCCTTCCCTCCCTAATCATCCTCGCAATCTTTCCACATCCCTTCCTCTTCTACCCATTTCCATTCCCTATCCTCTATCCATATTCTTCTACTATCAAACACTACCCAATTCCCCTTATTCCTCTCTAACCTTGCCTTTTCCTTTATCCTCCATTTCATTTTCCTTTCCTCCATCGTCAGATCCTCGTCCACCACCATCTTCCATCTCCTCCAAATCTCCCCCTTTTTCCCGAGTATTTCATCCCTGTCCTCTCCTTTCTCCATTACCACTAAGAGTAATCTCTTTCCCCCCTCTCCTATCCTTTCCTCCACACCCCTTACCTCCGCCTTTCTCCCCAAGATCTTTTCTATAAGCACCCTCAACCATTCACACCTTTCCTTAACACTGTCCCCCTCTATCCCCCTCCACACTAAATTCCTTCTCCTCCTCTCCCTCCTTATTCGCTCTTCTCTTTTCTCCTCAGGATCCCTCTCTCTCTCCCTCTCCTCTTTTCTCTTCTTTTCCTCCATCCTATCTTTCACCCTCTTCCAGACCTCTTCTACCTCCTTTTCATTCTCCTCCTCATCTACACAACTCCACCAGCTACTTTTTCCCTCCTCCCCCCTTAATCCCCTGCTTTCTTTCCTTCCGCTTGCCTCCCCCCTCCTGCTCTCCTCCTCCCACATTTTCTCCCATCCCTTCACTTCCCCCCTTCTTTCTTCCTTCACTTCCTTTTTCTTGACTTCCCGCCACTCCTTTTCCTTCTCTTCCTCATCTTTGCCGTATGTCACCGCTCTTCTCTCTCTTTCCCTCTCCTTTCCGCCCTCCTTTCCTTTATCCGCTGCCTCCACTTCTTTTCTCCCTTCGTCTTCTTTCTTCCTTTCCCCTATTTCATCCTCCTCCTCCGTGTCTTCAAAAATGTCCTCCATCCTCTTTTCTTCCTTCTCGCTTTCTTCCCTGTCACTCGCCTCCTTTACTTTCTCCATCAATCTTAACCCTTCCTCTCTCATCCTTCTCAGCTCCATTGCGATCTCCTCTGTTCTGTTCCTCTCACTTTTGCCCCACAGCACCACCCTCCTTCCTCTCTCCCCCTCACTTCCGCCAATTCTTTCTTTCCTCTCTTCCCCCACTTCCTTCCTAGCACCATCTTCTCTCTTCCTCTCTTTCTTGCTTCCTTCCGCCGTTCTCGCCTTCTCTCCTTTCCCCCCGTCACTTCCTTCGGCCATCCCTTTTCCCCCCATCTCCTCCCCTTTTCTCGCAGCGTCCTCTCTCTTCCGTGCCTTCTCTCCTTTTTCCTCCCTCACTCCGCCGGTCTCGTCCTCCGTCCTCTTCTCTGCTTCCTCGCTCTCTAACCTGCCACTTTCACTCCCTTCTCCTTTCCTTACCCATAGCCCATGCACTCTCATCAGCCTCAGCTCCTTCTCTACTCCTCTCAACCCTTTTCCTATTCCTCTCAACTCCTTTAACACTTCTTCTTTCCACTCCATCTTAAGCCTTTTCTCTTGTCTCTCTCACAGTGCACGTATGCCGCTCAACTGCGTATCCTACTAACCCGTCGCAACACGTGTTCCGCGCACGTGGCTCCCGGCCTTCCCGTGTCGCCACCACCTGTTGTCTCAATACTTCTTCCTGCTACCTGCCGGTACATGCGATCACTTCTGTCCCTCTCCTCCTTACCGACCACTCTTCCCGCTTCCATGCTCCGGCCGCCGATCCTTCCTCTGCCGCCACCATCTCTCGCTTTTCCTGCTCCAAAATTTCCTCAATCATGCCAGCCGAAATTCTTTTCCACCCACAGCTCCTCTTCTGCTTCATCCCCCTTTTCTCCTTCATTTCCTCCACCTCCTCTCCTCTTCCTCCATCGACTCCACCACCCACTAACCTCTCACCCTCTTTCCATCCTGTCAAAACACTCCACACACTATCACTGTGCCAAAACGCGTCACCTTACTCCGATCGCCATCTTTCCTCCAAAAGAAAATTATGTAACATCTAAAAATAAAATTGCACAAATTATATATAACCTTATTGATTTATAAATTTAAACAATAGAAATACTGCAAACATGTTTTAAATTTAAAAAAAAAAAAAAATATTAAAATCTATTTTAATGTAAGCAATAAGAAAATTAAATAACATCTAAAAATAAAATTACACAAGTTAATTATTGATTTATAATATATAATAAAACACAAAATAGATTAAATCATGTATATATATAATACAGGATGTTACATAAAGTGTTACAAGTTGTTTTCTTTGCCAGTTCTAAAGATATTAACTTTAATTTTTTTATTAATTAAATAGAACAAGGTGCCTGTAAATTTGATGGATCAAAAGAAAATGTTAGAAGATTTTAAGGAACAAAAGTGGGACCTTGTTTTCATTTTTCTTAAATAGAACTACTAAATTTTTTTTATATAAATCGATTTCTTGCAATATTTGGCATAAAAAATTAAAAGAATAGTCAAAAAGTGAATAGTTTGAGATATTTTATACTTTAGTATGACATAATAATCTTATATAAACCATGATATATCTCGCAAAAAATTCATTTTTCGACAATCTTAGCTCAATATTTTTATGCACAAAATGAAAAGAATCAATTATCAAATAATGTAAAGAAAACACATAACTTTTTCAAGAAAAAATATGTAACTGCTAGTTGCAATTTATATACTTTTTTTGAAAACAGCATGTGTTTTCTTTATTTACCAATTGATTCATTATTTTTTACATAAAGGTATTGAGGTAAAATCATCGGAAATTGCGTATTTTAAAAGATATATATATATAGTTTATGTAAAATTATGCCACATTAAAGTACAATGTATATAAAATATTTACTTTTGGATCATCCTACCCTTATAACTTTTTGTACCAAATATTGCAAGAAATCGGTTTATGTAAAAAAATAGTGATTCCATTCAAAAAAATGAGGAGAATCCCCTTTTGTTCCTTTAAAGCCCGACATTTTTTCATCCACCAAATTTTTCCCATTTCATTAAAAAATTCAAGTTAATATATATCTAGCAGTGACAGAAAAGACAACTGCTTGTAACACTTTATGTAAAATACCTTGTATATTGAAATAATATTAAGACTTAATATTAAGCATAAACCTTTTACGTCAGAATTTCTTTTCCATTGTTAATGAGTTAACTCTTCGGTTCTTTCATCTTCTTCAGGAACTATGTTTTTATTTTTGTTATTATTGTTAAAGCGATCTTTGCTTCTTACAAGCCACGCTTTTATAAAACATATTATTTCTGAATCTGTACACTCTTGAGTGTTCTTATTAAGTCGTACTGAAGCTGCAATCATTTATACAAGATATTATATATAAAAATATATTAATATATAAATATAATATCTAGATCTAATATATAGATATAATAAAAATTAATATATAGATATAATATTTAGATTTAATATATAGATATAATAAAAATTTTTAATTTCTTTATAAGATTAAAAAAAGACTTTATAAAAATAATTTAGTAACTTACACATAATAACAGATGCCACAGCTAAATTTTTAAATACTTTCTTTTTTTTTGCTCCTTCCCAAGAATAAGACATGCCGACTTCATTAGTAAAAACCCGATACATTATCCTTCGTACAACTTCTTTAACGTTAAGTCCTCCAATACGACTTAAATTTTGAGACTGGAATTATAAGAAGATCGTTATTTAATCATTTATATTTATTATTAATTATAATAAATAAATAATTTATTATAATTATAATTTATTATTAAATATATATATTTTACAGATCTTTTTAAATATAGAAAATATTGAATATATATATTACAAATTATTTATATTATTAAATATATTTGTATATATAATTTTACAGAGATTTTTTTAGTTAAATATAGAAAAAAGATGTTAATGTAGTGAAAATATAATGCTAAATATAGAAAATATTGTATATATATATATATATATATATATATATATATATTACATAATTACAAAATATTCTAATATGTAATATATTAATTCTTTGACACTATTGCACTCTTTATTTAGTAGACAAATATTTTGATTTTTCTTACTAATATTTTTTTATTTTGTTCGGAACTTAACCACTCTTCTAATTGAAGCAAAGCATCATCATTTACTGGGAACAATTTGAAAATATCGGGAGCTTCACTGCATGCAGATAATTTATTTATTTCATCTGCTTTATTTTTCAGTACAACATTTATAGTCTCAGAAATGTCATCAATTTTCAAAGTGAGAATGTACAATTCTCTCAAAACCCGTTTTTGAAATTCTAAAATGTAAATATTAATTGTAAATATTGTTTATATTGTATAGTAATATTATCTTATATATAATAATATTTTCTTCTAAAATTTAATTTTAAAATACACACACACACACACACTCTCTCTCTCTCTCTCTCTCTCTCTATTTATTTATTTATTTATTTATTTACATAGATAGTATTGTATAATAAATTATTAAATATCAAATATACGAAATACCTTTCTCACTAATAGTATCTTGTTCAAAAGTCGAACCAGATTTATGATACAGCGATGTAGTTTTCACTATAGTTCCAGACGTAGAAGTAGTATGTGCATTAGAAGTAGAAGCTTTGAGCTGAATATTCTGATCAATATTATTGTCTACTCTCATCTCTAAAAAAAATGTAAATTATTTTTATTATAAATATTTTCCCAAAAATGGTGTCTAACGTATTTTGTATTATACAACATTGAATTAATACAATAACATATTGAATGAATACAATATTATACAATCATCATATTTTTTACTTACTATCGCTCGAGTCAATTTGTTCATTTGGAATATTAGGGTATCTTACATCATCTGATGAAGATATTTCTGTTTCAGTGGACAATTCGTATTCACTATCAGATTTGTTAGAGTGCCTTCTATTTTTCTTCTTATTTCGTCTATATTTTTGTTTTAATTCTTCATTGTTGGAAGAAAGATTGTTCGTGTTCCTTGCCTTATTAGCCTTCTGTTGCGCTGTTTTATAATTATCTATAAAAACATATTTTAAATAAATAAATAAATTTAATTAATATTAAATTATAACAGTCACATAGAGAGTAATATACAATAATGATATACATATATTAGATATATGTTTAAAAATATATACTTTACCATATACGCCCAAAAGAGTAGCTTCATAGAGTATCCAATTTGCTTCGGGCGTATGTTTCTTTTTTATAAAGTCTATTATAACGTTTTTTACAGTACCTTCAGGTGGCCAATAGCATTGGAAATTTTTTTTTATGTACCATGTATTCGGTACAGCTTCTACTGTATCTTCAACATTGAACTTCACAACCAACCAGGTCATCTTGTCATCAGGTCATTGTTGATTTTATAGAAAAAAATAATTATTTATTTATAACAAAAAATATTTTTTTATGTAAATTTTCATGTAAAAAATAGTACAAATATATTAATAATAAGCATATTTATATGAAAAGGAATTATTATATAAATATTATATATATTATATAAATTTCAATAAATAAATTAAAATTACACATTTTTTATAAGTTTAAAATTAACAATCATTTAAATATGTAATAACGGAAATGAAACAAGATTGTGCTTGTAAGGTAGTACTACCAGTTTTCTTTTAATAAAGTCAATATTCCATACTTCAAGTGAGTTATTTTCTTTCTTTATATATTGGATATTAAATAAAGACGAGGAACATGGCTTTGAGTAAAAATTATCTTGCTTACTATATGTGTATCCTAATAAGCATATAAAGGTTTCACAAGAAGCAAAATTTTTAATTTCAACAATTACATTATTTTTTAATTCGACAAATCTATCGGCTATTTTTGAAATATCTAAATAATAATTATTTGTCTGTATTTTTCTATACTGTGGAGATGTGCAATTATTTATCAAAGGACCGTTGAAGTGTTCCATTAAAAGTTTTACAGAAGCATCATTGTTCGTAATAATAGAGAAAACATTTTGAGTAATATTACTTTCCTCAAACACACGATGTATGACTTGTTGCAAAGGCAAAGCAGATTTACGAATCTTTTTTTTTAATTGTTGCATATAATTTTCAAAAGGAAAAGCGCTACAATTATCAAGTGAGCCATATAATTTTACACAGTCACTTAAATGCAAGAAGTTATGTATGTTGTGTGATACAAAGTCTGGACCGTAAATTTTAATCGATTGACAAATAAAAATTTTCATTAAACTATTGGCATATAACACATAATTTTCAAATCTCGAATAATATTTACTGATCATTATAGAACTTGCAAGGCTTAATGTAATAAAATTATTGTAGACTTTGGATGATAGAACTTCTTTTAAAATTATAGGACCAGCATATAGCAAAAAAAATCTAAATTCCGTAGCTTTATACCTTTTACATTCAAGTATAGAACGTGTTTTTCTAGAAAACTCATGAGGAATGTATCGTTTTAATTTTAGAAGATTTTCTGAAATTTTATTAACATCACGAGCTCGTAATTTATGCGGTTGTTTACCATAAATCCATCCGTATCGTTTGTGACAAAGAAGTCTTTTCATGCCACCTAATAATAGATTATGCATATAATCTATTGGAACACTATCTATCATATTAAAGTTTGGTATATCTAACAGCATACTTCTACCAATATGATGTTCTGGTTGAGCAGTAATTCTAAATGAAGTATCGGTTCTTTTACGAAAACGCTCTGTTTCAATAAAGCATAGTACATGATTAAATAATTCACCTTCTTGGTCACATTTTGTACATGAAAAATGGCCTGTATGATTTTTAATAGCTAAAACAAATGATTTTGCCGGTGAATCACAAATCAACATTAAAATTCGGAATTTATATGTAACAGAATTTATTAATATTCCGTTAGTCGATAGATAAATAGATTCATTTACAAAATCTTTCAAAAAATCATCAGATTTTGGTTTTTGTGAACCATGATATAATGCAACTAAAAATACTTGATTTATAAGAATTTTTATAGATTTTACCGAACATAAAATAGGCCAAAACGAGCTATTAGTACTTTTGCTTAAAGGTAAACCATCAATATTAATAGCTAATAAAAACTCGTCATTTTGTTGTATGCTAATTTTATTATTTATACAAAATGAATTTAACGTTTTTTCTATACCAAAATAAAAATATGTCCCGCAACCTATAGATTTCACAGTTACTTTTTTGGGTGTTTTGACAAGCGTTCTTGGATCTTTAGGTATATCATTACAACCCGGTATTTCTCGTATTATAGGAAGTAGTTTTCCTAACGCCGCTAAAGTTATATTTTCGTTTATAGCCCATGCAGCTAATTTTGAAGTTAACGATACATTATTATGGGCATTATTATTGTTATTTTCATTATGTCCAATATTATTTGATGATTCATCGATGACATTATTAGTAGATAACTCATTGTTGTATGGAATATTAATGTTTATATCATTATTTGCACTATCAATAGCAATATTATCATCTGCGACTTTTCTAATGTTATTATTATGAGAATCGTTAAAATTATGAGAACCACAAGATAACTCAGAATTATTGCTAATTAATGCTAAAGATCGGTTAATCTTTTTTGTAAGCTTTCTATGAAACTTTAATTTATTTCTTGTCTCTGACTTATTCATGGTCAAACAATTAGGTTAGACTAAAAACAGAAATGTTCGAGTATCAAGTACTTATATTTTATACATGTATAATGTCGTACTTACTTTAAAAATGAAAGCTTCGTCCAATAACCATATGCACAATAAATCACACAACAGAAACTTTCGGCGGGAAAAAAGTATTAACACGTGCAGGCAGAACGAGGTACCGTGGCGACTTGGCAGTGAAGAGGAAGAGGATAAAACAAATGTGAATCGCACTCGTGATACGCATATGGCGCTCTGCGCATTGCATGAAGGCGCGGTTATTATAAAAGCTCCTTTATTGATGCACAAATAATAAATTATCAGTATTTTCTATTATGATGATAGAATTGATAATAGAAGATAGTGACAATTTATTTTCTATTATAATTAATATATGTATATACGCAATAATACATCAAATATGATATATATATATGTATAATATATATTATATACATTATATTTGAGAGAGAGAGAGAGAGAGAGAGAGAGAGAGAGAGAGAGAGAAAGAGATATTTATCATAATATATGTATATAATGTATAACAATGCATATACATCTGACGTACAACAAAGTATATACATATTATGTATGTGCAATGTATGTATTTAGAGATTGCATAATGTATGTACGTACAATGTACAGCATTGTACATACATCTAACGTACAACAAAGTATATACATATTATGTATGTGCAATGTATGTATTTAGAGATTGCATTATGTATGTACGTATAATGTACAGCATTGTATATACATCTGACATACAACAAAGTATATACATATTATGTATGTACAATGTATGTATTTAGAAATTGTATTAATGTATGTACGTATAATGTATAGCAATGTATATACATCTGACGTACAACAAAGTATATACATATTATGTATGTACAATGTATGTATTTAGAAATTGTATTAATGTATGTACGTATAATGTATAGCAATGTATATACAGCTTACGTACAATAAAGTATATACATATAATGTATAGACATTTGACAAACATTTGACAAACATTTTACTATATATACATATAAAATACATCAATGAATATACATATTATATATTGTAATGTATATCCAAATCATGTATATGAAATGTATAAACATTATACATACAAGATATTATTTTCATGTCATGGAACAAATATGCATATTCATAGAATGTCCGATGTTATGTGGGATATATTACCTGTTTGTATAACGCCTATCACTTCAACTTTATCGCCTTTCTTTATTTCAAGTTTCAAATAATCATTTTGGTCATGAAATTTTTAATATGTATTTCTAATTTGAATGTCCCATCTGTCACTGAACCGTAACCAATATATTTATTTAGTTTATTATCATGTATTTCCGCGAAATTTGTTTTTATGTAGGCTTCCAATACTACAAAAAATGGAATATAAGTAGAAGTTAAAATATAAGAACTAATTAAACTAAATAATACGTTTAATTTTAAAATTAAAAAAATTACGAGTAGAAATTTTTTAGTTCAAAGAGGAACATTTTTCTACTATTTTAAACATCCTGTATATACAATATCGTAATACTTGATTTATTCAGGAAGACTTGATTTAATAATATAAAAAAAACATAATATCATTAAATATAAATACAATTATATAATTTTAATATTTATATTATGCAAAGAATAAGATTATTAGAGAGAAAGAGAGAAGGTGAAAATAAAACATAAAACATTTCATAGTTTAATATAATTTAAAAAATTGATTAAAATAAAAACGATAGTTTTTTACAAAAAAAAATTGTTGTACTTGTTTATTTAAATTTAAAATTTTTTAAATTAATAATTAGTAATAATTATTTTAATTGATAATAATTTGTTTAATTGATATATTTTGTATGTTTACTATTTGCAATGAAATAACAAAAATAAAAAGAAAAGATTAATTGATGTTACATTTTGATTATCTTTTTAATTTGAAATAATTTATCGTTTCAATTATAAAAGTAATAGATTTAATTATTAACATTAAATTAATTATTTTACAAATATATATTAAAACATAAATATAGATATAACATAACAACTCACAGACGCGTTCAGAAGTATTGAAAATCTCATTTAATTTCAATGGAATTGCTTCTTTGAACGTTTGACTCGGTTCGTACTTTCCCAAATCTAAAATGATCGTGTTACTACGAATTAATAATTCGTAACTGAGATTTCCATTATTAAAATTAGCCATTTTACTAATTCTTGCTTGAACTCCATCCAAATGAATGATCTATTAAATATATATTTTATTAAATTACTAATATAATAATAAAAGTAATATAATATAAACAATTTAATTATATACTAAAGAAGCACAAATCTTAGGTATGTATTTATTTATAAAACAAAAATGAGCAAATATAATTAAATTCATATTACGATTTATTTTTCAGAATTATAATTCTGAAAAAATATTTATCAGCACAAAAATAAGTATATTTACACAATTTGGCACTATGAGAGATAATATCTTATCTATGTTGTTCATTCCAAGGAACTATTTGAATTTTTCTTCTGTTACGTCCAGCGGACTCCACGATTCTTTTCTTTCCCGATACACAAGGCGGCAATAAATTATATTATCATCTGTCAGGCGAGTCGTGCTATTCGAAAACACATGACGAATAAAACCTAGAGAAACAAAACGAAACTAAACAGAACCGTGGTGTTCGAACCACGTGTCAAAACAATCCGCGATGATATAAAATAAAAACGAAAGCAAGTTGGAAAATAAACCGTGATGATATAAAAAAAACGAAAGAAAACCTAGTCGTAGAGTTCGAGACATGTGACGAGCAAACCACGTTAGCAACAAACTAAACTAAACAAAATCGGGTCCTAGACCGTAGTCTAAGAAAAACAAAAAAAAACAAACGGACCAATAAATGTGATTCTCAAACATACGCGAGGAAGCGATTTCAAAATTTCAGATTACGGCCGACAGACTCGCAAAAACAAACCAATTTATTGCCGAAAGCTAGCGCGATAACTTGGAAGAAAAACGGCTGGTAGCGATAAATCCGATACCACATGTGCTCGCTTGACAGACCGCCCTTACGCGATATCCGCGTTGCAACGGACCCGAAAGGGTAAATTAAGTGCCTATCTCATATAAATGCGCTGTCCTTTCCGTTGGCCGAAATCTGGATGTTTAAACAAAAAAGGCTCCACCCATACCGGGGAAATGGAAACTCCTTTTATCAAAAATCGACTCCCTCCAAATCCTATGAGGGCGTCATTAGAAAACTGATTCGTTAAATAGAGATTTCGACTGCCCAGCGAAAAGGAGGAGCGAAGGGTTTTAAATACTCGAAACCTTGCCTCGAGAAATTACTATTACTTCTTCTTCTAACATTACCACTACTGCAGTTACGAACTCCTCGTGATTAGTCTTAAGCCTCGCGGTCTTAGCGTTTTGTCAGTGAACCAGTATACAGTCCCGCGGAGTGGAATATAGAACATTATAATTATCGTGTGAACCTGTGAGTACATACAACTAGAAAAGCTCCAAGGTAGAAGGAAGCTAAGACCGAGCCAGGAGAATCCTAGACCGGAGACGTCGTCTACAAGAAAATAAAACAGCGCACTCTATAAGCAGTAAGTCATTTTAACGCGTAAAATTCATTGCTCGGGCTCCCCTCTTTTGAAATAAATTTTGGATTGCGAATATATTATTTATCAATCATTTAAAAATTTATTCTTTTATTCCTCCTTCCCCTCTCATTCCCCTAATAAAATTTTCTTTCGAGAAACTTCCCGTCTATTAATTCCATGGGTCGCTCAGAGTATCCTGCTTTATAGCAGCGTAAGCTCGCGATTCTCCTTTATCTCTCACCTGTCGCTCAGAGTATCCTGCTTTATAGCAGCGCAAGCTCGCGATTCTCCTTTATCTCTCACCTGTCGCTCAGAGTATCCTGCTATATAGCAGCGCAAGCTCGCGATTCTCCTTTATCTCTCACCTGTCGCTCAGAGTATCCTGCTTTATAGCAGCGCAAGCTCGCGATTCTCCTTTATCTCTCACCTGTCGCTCAGAGTATCCTGCTTTATAGCAGCGCAAGCTCGCGATTCTCCTTTATCTCTCACCCGTCGCTCAGAGTATCCTGCTTTATAGCAGTGCAAGCTCGCGATTCTCCTTTATCTCTCACCTGTCGCTCAGAGTATCCTGCTTTACAGCAGCGCAAGCTCGCGATTCTCCTTTATCTCTCACCTGTCGCTCAGAGTATCCTGCTTTACAGCAGCGCAAGCTCGCGATTCTCCTTTATCTCTCACCTGTCGCTCAGAGTATCTTGCTGTATAGCAGCGCAAGCTCGCGATCCTCCTTTATCTCTCACCCGCCGCTCAGAGTTTCCTATTCTCTTGCAATTTCAATGCACCATTTTTTTTCTCTTCATCATATCCTCCCCCATACAATATCCGAAATTTTAAATATTAATAACAATGATTTGCAACACCTCATTCGATCTCTTCAAGTTTCCGCTTTCCCTTGCCTAAGATGACTATATATTAACACGCATACATACGTATACGTATATTCATATATGTATATATATATATATACAGGGTGTACCTGAAAAAACATATATGGAGCACACCATCAGATACAGGACAACAATCCAAATCGAAAAGTCCTGAGCCATTTTTTTATCTGAGCTTTCTTATTATTTTTATTCTTTCCTTTTTAATCTTTTTTTTACAATATAACTTTTTTAAATGTCTCTCTTAATGTCTCTCTTGATTTGACATTTTTTTAATTTAACCGATGCAATAAACATTTTCTTTCTAAAATACTAATTTTTAATCGTTAACCATAATATTGTTCACTTTTGTTACTAATATTGTTCATATTGTTGACATAATCTTATTAATTGGGCTTATATTAGATTGGACCTTTTACACTACCAGCACGTCTGAACTCTTAAGAGTATCTCGATTTCTTGCGAAATGATCTGCCAGATATGTTAGTTCCAGCAGAGATTGATTTAGAAGATGTAGCAGTAAATAGACGAGCTGCGATATTCATGCACGATGGCGCACCTGCCCATTCTGCACGTAAGAATTTTTTATTATAAAAATATTCAATGCATATAGTTGAAAAAAATCTATCGAAATTAGTGAAGATCGCTATCTCAGCTTCAATATCATCGTCTACTCTCAAAGGTTAATTTTTATATTATGCCTCATCAAGACTAAAAATCTTAATAACAGTAGTCACTACTGCATACATATGTATAATAATTTGTTTTCATACAATGAAGTTTTTCGTTAATTATGTTAAAAGTAAAAACATACTCTTTGCTTGGAACAAATTTAATATTCAAGTGCAATTATTTATTGAACCACTTTTAATATTAATTTCAATGAATCTTATTAAAAGGTATCGTCCGCCGTTACCTCAATGAAACTTTCCCTCAAGGATGGTTCGGGCAAGGTTCAGTAACTCCGTGGCCTGCTCGATCTCCGGACTACAACCCATGTGACTTTTTTCTTTGGGGAGCAACCAAAGAAAAAGTATTTCTGCATACAAATATCGAGACAGCTGATGAGATGGAAGAATTAGTATTCCGCACTATCGAGAGAATCGAGAACAATCAAATTCGAAGAGCTACGCAAAGCGTGCAAAGAAGAGCAGAAGCATGTATCGAAGTAGGAGGGACTCACTTTGAACATTTACTTTAATTTTAATTAAATAACTGACACTTGTTAACACAAGACCGATAATTTGTTTTTTCACAAAAATTATTTATTAGTAAAGGAAAAATGGTGAAATATGATTATGTATGTGAAAAACATTTTTCTCAAAAAATACTTTTGTTGACGTTTCATTCACCGAATCGACTGAATTTGATAGAGCGATGTAAAGAATGCGAGTGCATCCTTCTATGAGGAGAAGCAAAATCAATTTTAAAACTTTTGGTTTTTTCAAAACTCTTTTGATTAATACACTATTTTCATTATACGTAATTGTTTTAAATGCTTTAACTGTTAAAGGTATGCAAAATGTATGACTGTCAAAAATAAAATTTAATGTCAGTTTGAAAATTGTGACATTTCTTAACTGTTATCAAGATGACATTGCTTAAATGCCGCTGATTTCTAATACTAATCATAAGTTCCAAATAACATTGAGTTACATTTTCAGCGGGGCTAATTTACGGATTTGTAGCTTTTGATGATTACAAAAACAGTTTTCGACTTAAATCTTAACACTTTTTAACTTGACCTTCGATTATTAATATTTAATTGTGTATTGAAACCAAGATGACTGCTACACCCGCTACGCTGCTCACCGTCGCTCCCCTCCCGCTCGCGTTCGTCAGCTCCACTCCGCCGCGCTATTCTCCGACCCCCCACCATACATTCCGCTTCACTGCTTTCCGCTGTAGACAGGCGCTGATTAGCTAACTTTAACACCGTATAATAACGAAAAGAAAGCTCAGATACAAAAATGGCTCAGGACTTTTCGATTTGGATTGTTGTCCTGTATCTGATGGTGTGCTCCATATATGTTTTTTCAGGTACACCCTGTATATATATATTGCTCTTCATATGCATACATAAAATTTCTAGTCTTCTCGTTTTACTTAAATAACTAAATCCAAAAATTGTTTCGCAATCTCGAGAAATTCTTCTCGACAAAGAAAGATACCATTGCCTCTATTTGTTATTTATTTATTCCGTTTTCTTTACCCATTTCCACCAGTGGAAAAACCTAGGCAAAAGTCTAGAAAGATTGCCAGGCAGTCGCGTAATCGCCGCAACAGGCAATTAAAAAAATTACTGGCTCGGGCTTCGGCAGAAAACCACTCAGAGAATTCCGCGACTAGCATAGATATAAATTCCCCGACTAGTATAAATAACAATTCAACTATTACTATAAGTAACGACTTAGCGACTAAACCTAATAACGATCCGTCGACTAGCATAAGTAACGATACCTTAAACAATCACCCACACATACTTTACCGCCCCTGACTTTCTCCCATCTCGTCCCCGGAACGGTCTTGCTCCCCCTCAGTACCCCCCTTTTTCTCTCGCGAAGACTCTCCGTCTTCGAGAGTCCCGACTGCCCCTCCTCCTTCTCCCGAAGACTCCGTCTCCGAGAGTCCCGACTCCCCCTCCTCCTTTTCCCGAAGACTCTTTGTCTCCGAGAGTCCCGACTCCCCCTCCTCTTTCTCCCGAAGACTCTCCGTCTCCGAGAGTCCCAACTCCCCCTCATCCCTCTCCACAACCCTTGCTTAGTCCGCCGAGATCGCTTTCACCAATTTTAACCGATTTAGAAGATTCTCCCCCCCCTCTCACCCTCACAATCTCCTGTCCACGAGTCCCCGAGATCGCTCTCGCCTCCCATCATAGAACTCGGAGATTCCCCCCTTCCATCACCCTCGCCACCACCTCCTGAAAATGATTTTTCTTCTCGGTGTTACCGAAACCTATTAGATTATTGTTTGAGAACCCTCCCTCCATACACGGATCTTCTCCCCGAGGATGCCTTTACCATCGGACCAGGTCCTGTAAATCTTGCCGACCTGAGGAAAATATTAATTGAATCTCCCCCCGACACCATTATTCCATGTTTTCACCCCTGCCGCAGATATCCCGTGGCCGTTCCAATCCAATTCTTTTGGCGGATTTATAAACCCTCCACAGTACAATTTGAAGAAATCCCCGATTCCTGACATCTTTCTTATGCGTAGCTGACGACTCTCAGTTTTATTTCCTTTTCTTATTTATATAATTTATTGTAACCCGATCGGAGCCTCATTTTAAATATTATAATTCCCCCCACTCTGCTCCGATCGATGTCCTCCGTACATATGTAACTCGCGCACACACACAAACTCCCCATGCGGTTTAAATTACTAAAACATTGTAATTAATTATAATAATAAACTCGCACGTATACATGTAATCGAAATATTAGATATAATTCCTCTCATGATTTCACTTCATTTTTTTTTATTTCGAATAAATTATAAGTTTTTTTTATGAAAGTAAATAATCATTTCTTAACCCCTTGCACTCTCTTCTAAACTCCGAAATCGCACAAGGTCCCATCCCGCGCAAAAGAGATTAAATTCTGTTGCCAAAAAGGGACCATCGAGTGAACGGGCCTTTTAACAGCGTAAAAGCGACCTTCTCGGTTGTTGACCTGCTTAGGGCCTCCGCACGATCGCTCGCCTCGAAACCACGCGCGAACAGGCATTGTTCGAGGTAAGTTTTGTTTACGCCCTTCCGTTGACTCTCCTTTACGAGTCTGGACGTAACACTTCCATTTCCATTATTAAGGTGGAATTTGAAAAATTTATATTGCTGTTTGTTACCTACGATACGAGGAGACTCTATTCCATCGACATAATCAATTACTTCGCTATGAGAACAATACGACGAATAAAAATAATAATTACATTTACATAATGATGGTTATATAACAATAAAAATTTGATAAAATACGAAAGTACAGTGACCCATTTAATATGACCATTTTAATAATTTACGATATCAGAATAATTATTATTCATTTTTATCTATTTATTATTTAATTAGTTAAATACAATTCACTTATTTTATTAATTTCATTAATTTTTACAAAAATGGATTAAACGAAATGCAGATATTATATAGTTTGTTTGTTTGTCTGATTTAATAATTAAATTTATTTTTGTCGAAAACTTTAAAAGTTGCAATTTACGGTAGTATATTTTTATAATGACAGAATGCGAGAATGAATTAGAAATAAATGTGCTAATATTAGATAACATAATATGACATACATGACATTAATAAAAGTATATAATTCCAATTAAAAATCAGTTTTTGAAATCAAAAAAGGATATAAATGATATTAACTAAGTATTTTGTAAATTAAAATATTTACGTTCAAACTGTAAAATTTCTTCTTTCTAAATGATTGTCATGTATCATTAAAAATTTGTATCATCAAAAATAATAGATATTTTGCATAATTATGTAAGGTGCAACGCTCTGTATAATAAAAATTATTGAATAATTATCAATGTATTTATTATATATTGTTTGTATGAATTATTATTTATAATAATATTATATAATTTATAATTAGTCTCTATATAAAATATAACATTTTTTTATATTCTTTAAGTAATTCAAATTAATTAATCTTTTTTAACGTGTCATAATAATAATAATTATTATTTTTATCCGGTTACCAAGTGATAACGACAAGTGGCTGACATTCAACAACTTCAACAGAAAGGAGCGACTTCCATTCGTGGAGTACGCCGACTTGGAATGCGTTTTGGCAAGGACAGATAAGGAGAAAAATTTATACCAACATCATAAAGTATTTAGTATCGCATATTGTGTACATTGCTCATACGACGATTCATTATCCGCGTATCATTCTCGTCGTAGTGTAGATTGCGTTTCATGGTTCGCCGAAGAACTAAAAAATTTAGCTCAACGTGTAAAGCCTATTTTATCTGTTATAATGTCCCCATTGTAAATTTGACATCGGATGAATGAGGAAAGTTTCATAGCGCGACGCATTGTCATACATATATGCGAGAAACCGTTTGTGGAAGATGATACACGCGTACGCGATCATTACCATCTTATTGGACGGTACAGAGGTCCCGCGTATTCAAATTGTAATTTAAATTATAAAGGATCTTTTTGTATTTCGATAGTATTTCACAATTTATCCGGTTACGACGTGCATTTCATTATCGAGGAAATAGCTACAACGTTTGAAAGGGGAATAGAGTTACTTTTAATAACCAAAGAAAAATATATATTGTTCACAAAAAATGTTAAACTTGCAGATGACAAATCGAGAAATTATATCAAATTGCGTTTTATCGATTCGTACAAATTTCTTACGACCAGTCTCGACAAATTGGCATCATTTTTAAATAAAGAAAAACTTAGAATTTTAAAATTTCTCAAGTATGGCGACAGGGTGACGTAGGCGCTAAGCGCTTCTTAGTCTTTGTCGCGCCGTCGTAGAATACAGTGCGTTAACGACGAAGAGTGAAGATGGTTTCGCCAAAAATAGAAGTGAAATTTACTGATATGACGATTGAGATAGAGTTTTCGAAGGTCATGATCTAGTAGCTTCAAATTGTTTACACGGTCTTATTGAGGGCGGTGAGTAAGTATGGCACAGTGGCTCTCATTTCTGTGCTAGATCGTCATAAGAGTTTCGACAGTGCGAAAGTAAGGATCGTAAAAAAAAAGAAAGAAAAAATGGACTTGCCAATTAACATTATTAGAGCCGAATATAGTAAAGTGTGACATTTCGCAATAAGTTTTTATTCGTGGACGTTTCACGCTCTTTTCCCTACACCGATAAGAGAAAAAAAAATTTTATCATTAGTCTAGGAATATTAAATTTATAGTTGTGACTTTTTCAGTGGTTTTCAGGTATAATGATAAAAAAATTTATGAACATCGAAAATCGGCGATACGTTCGGGCGTGCCGCCGGCAGAACAGGGAGTCGTTCGATCAGATGTGGGGGAATACTGAGGATGCCCGAGAATGGGAGTCCAATAACTCGTAAATGTTCGAGAATATCTTTGACTTGAGGATTTTGTTTGGGCTAGAATCCTACGACACAGATTACAGGGGTGAGTTATGAGAAATTCCCGAGGATATCCCCGTGGACGAGCAGGAACAGCTCTCGCCACAAGGTCATGCGGAAGAGAGATCGCCGCGGTCCCCCGAGAGTGATGACGGAGAGCCGCTGATGAAACAGCTCAAGTTGACATAAGGAGTCTTTTCATTGATTTATAATGTGTTAATAGATGTAAAAAAACGAAAGGATTGTATTAATAAAATTTATATGATTTTTGTTTCTCAGTACTGTTTATAAGTCATTACATATAATAGTTTTCACAATTAGCGTTTTAGTTTAAAAATTATATCATTCTTTAGTAGTATATGTGTTGACCATCTTTAAGTTATATTTTTTTATACCTTAATTTTATATACTTTAACCATCTATAAGTCACTTTGCACTTGTACTTTTTATATGAATAAATGATAAAAAGAAAATGTTAATCGTGTAAGATTATGATATATACATATATTATGATATATACATGCTTATAGTTTATTTATAGTAAAGGTTTATAATAAAAATTTGATTGTGTTTATCTTCTCTTACGCTACCTCTTTCGCGAATGCTTTACGCTATTTCTCCCTCACCTACTAGAACGGTGTGACATAGGCGTTCCTCAGTCTTCATTGAGCTGCTGATCACGATAGAGGAAAGTAAAAAGAAAGTGGAAAATAGAAAGAAGAAAAGAGAAAACAAATAATAATAATGGTGTGGCATTACAGTGTTAATTGCCAGAGTTTGTCGATTGATGTGCTTTTTGTTTTTGAGGTGAGTTTTGTGAAGGTAGAGTATATGTATTGTTACGTCCTGTGGACTCCACGATTCTTTTCTTTCCCACGATTTAAGAACACGTGCAGCTTTTCAAAAATCGTAAAAGTCAAAATCGTATTAAATAAATTATAGCAAGTGAGCCGCGTAGGCGCAGTGTGAGAAGAATCTCAAATTTATTAAAATCGTGAGTAGATAGATGGGGACAGTTCTAATCCAGGTCCTCTGAGGGGGGCGCGGGGCGCGGGGGTATCTCGGAGGCGCGGGGGCTGACGTCACGCGGGCGGGGGACGCTCGGTATCGTCGAAGGGGGGGGGGTGTCCTGAACGTGATATTCGGCTGTTCAAACAACAAATAGCGCTCTAAACGACGAAATTATCTTTTTCCTATTTTTTATGAAAATTTTTATGAGGGATCTTGGGTCCGACGTGTCAGGGCATAGGTTTTGGTAGGTGTAAACAAAAGTTCTTGCAAGGAGAAGGATAGGAGAGAGGAACAAGAGAATGAACCAATTTTATATTATAATAATTGTTTTATTTTAAAAAATGTGTGTGTATGTGTTTATTACAATGTGTGCGTGTGTGTGTGTGTGTGTGTGTGTGTGTCTTAATAAAAGTATATAAAATATAAAATATAAAATGTACATGTTCCGGAGCAGGGACCTCTGTAACAAAAATGTTTATTAATATTGAATAGATTAATTAATAAACTAATTTAATAAAATTTAAAAGGATACTTACAGTTCCAATTTTCCGCCCCAAAGGGAGGGGCGACCTCCAGGTAGGGCTCCATCCCGAATAATTGCCGCAGACAAAAGGTGTCTTCTGGATCCACAAAAAAATAACCCGCGTCCTCCTCCTCCTCCTCCAAGCCCCACAACACTTCATCACGCTGAATTATTTTAAAGTCACCCCACAACCGATCCAAATCCTCCCTTATTTGCTGCCGCTCCATCTGCACCCATCCCCGGTGGCGGACGCTAGCGACAAATTTCGTTAAGCCTCCTCTAAGAAACTGGAAAAAAACACTATATTATATATGTTTAAAAAAAATATTTAAAATATTTTATTAAATACTTACAGCAGCCGGTATCGCGTGGTGCAAGAAATCAATTTTGGTTGGCATTATGCACTTTCTTAATTTTAAGCACTTTTACTCTCTAACTGCACTGTGCAACGGTTTGAGACTTTGTGAGAGCACAATGAGTGGACATCCTCTCGGAAAAAAGATTTTAAAGTAGGGATGTATATCAGAAAGAGAAGAAAACTAGAGAAGAAAAACAAACCATGTTTTGCAGGTAGCGCATCTTTGCGCAGTACTTTAGCACGAGAGAGAACGCGAGAGATAGCGCGAAGGGGAAGAGAGAGATGAGAGGAATTATTTTCTAAAATGAAATAGGCATTTTTAATATTAATATAAATGTTTATTAATAAATGTGGGTATTATCAGGATGCGTTCCTCCACAAAAATTTTCTTTTTCTTTCAATATATCGGCTATCTCCAACACATGTTGTTCCAATTCCGCAACGTATTTCTCCTGAGTTGCCATTATAACTACTTATAACACTTAAATAATTTTTAAAATTCACGTTTAATTTTTATGTAGACGTATCAGCGCCGATATTCGGCAGCTTTGTGCTCTTGCTCCTCTGTCCAGCGGAAAAAAATCCAGCGATAAGGAAGGGAGATTATCTTTCTGAGATGCAATAAAATGCTCGATACACATATAAACACAGAGAGAAGAAAAGATTAGACAAAATATAAGGAAGATGGAAGCGCGTCAAACCATAGTACATGATTTGAAAGCGCAGACATCGGTGAAAAAAGTTGAAAAAAAAGTATAGCGGTTATTCTTGTGTCAGAAGTGTCAGTGGCATAGTAGTGAGTAAAAAAGAAATGGAAGATAATTTCGAAGCAATATTAGATGAATCGTCCGACGAAGATCACGCGTTGTCGGATGACAGTGATTATATTAGTGATCGCAGTGAGGACCTTACAGATTATGACGATAAGATAGTGCCTAATTCGCAAATCCTTGCGCTAAATGGACGTACCAAAGTTTGCGCCATATACTTTTACTATTCAACGGGCGGTGCTTTAGCTTTATGTGCTTCGTGTATGATCTCTATTCAAGACTTCGAGCACATGTATGCTGTTCGAAAGCATGTGATTAGATCGCACGATGCAGTAAATGGTCGATACTGTGCAAATTGTAGGGATTCATTGTATATAATAATGTGTGATATGTGCCCAGTTTGTACGCAGTAAAAGTAGAAAAAAAACATGGAAAACATCGAACAGAACGAACGCGATCTGTTGGAGCGATCCCACCAAGTCACTACCTTGAGCGAATATTTTGCATGGCTGCAGCGTTGCGAAGAGTTTATCGAACAGCTCGAAGAACGCAGCCGTGTCAAGCGTCCACGACTCTCGATCGGAATTCGACAATCTTTGGTTGCTAGAATCGCGCGACTCGAGAGTGCAAAGATTCGATTACAGACAAGGTTTATACCTAGTGGTGGTAATTATAGTGGTGAAAATAACGCGGGAAGACTCGTTTGGCGGGAGATTGATACAGCATTCAAAAACCGTATACTGACCGGTGCGGTAATAAACAATAATTACATCGAACCTCGTCAATTTCTCGAGAATGCCAAAGACATTGTGCTCGAACACGTGCAGAAAATGATGCAAAGACACATTAATGTCAAAGTGAACACTGTGTTTAATGGTGAGTTTGTGTCGGGTGATAAGAGCGCCAACAAAAGTATCAATACGTGAAACTATGAACTCTTCCGCACATCCGATTTACACGAGTGGTACGAGCGCCGCGTTATCGAGCCCACGCTAGCATCGCTCGAAGAATTCCAGGAACGCGATAGTGGTTGGGCATTGTCGCGAATAATTAATTTAACTATAAATATAAACAAATATAATCCAATGCACGCGGGATGCTATATTAAATTACCGCAAGAAATAATGATAAAAAGAGCGGTGATAAATGTGCAATCCGAAGACAATGCGTGTTTCGCGTGGGCGGTGGTCGCTGCTCTATATCCCACCGAAAGTCACGCGGAAAGAAGCTCTCGGTATCCACACTATTCGACGGTGCTGAATCTCCAGGACATTGAGTTCCCAGTGACTGTGAATCAAATTAAAAAATTTGAACTCACCAATGACATTTCAATAAATGTATATAGTATTGAAAAAGAGAATAACATTGTCCCGATACGTCTCAGTGAAGAGAAGAAAAAAAAAGCATGTCAACTTGTTGCACATGCAAGATCCGCGAGATAACAGCGTTGGACATTTCGCGTGGATCAAAAATCTCTCCAGGCTCGTAAGCTCGCAACTGAGCAAACACGATGGTCAAAAATATATATGCGATCGGTATGTATATATGTAATAAATATGTAATATATAAATTTTATAAATCTTTGAATAAAAGATAAAATTGTGATTTTTTTTTTTGCAGATGTTTGCACTACTTCCATTCGAACGACAAGTTGCAGTCACACATGGTTGACTGTGGGCAGATGAACGACTGCGCTATCCGGTTACCGAGCGATGAGAACAAGTGGCTCGCGTTCAACAACTTTAATCGGAAAGAGCGGCTTCCATGCATCGTATATGCCGACTTGGAATGCATTTTGGTGAAGACGGATAAAGAGGAAGGAGAAAAAAATTTATATCAGCATCACAAGGTATTTAGTATCGCGTATTATGTACATTGTTCGTACGACTCGTTATCCGTGTATCATTCTCGTCGTAGCGCCGATTGCGTTTCGTGGTTCGCGAAAGAACTTAAAAATTTAGCACAGCGTGTAAAAAATATTTTAACGACAAATGTCCCCATGGTAAATTTGACATCGGATGAGTGGGGAAAATTTCACAGCTCGACGCATTGTCATATATGTGAGAAACCGTTCGTACAAGACGATACACGCGTACGCGATCATTGCCATCTGACCGGACGATACAGGGGTCCCGCGCACTCAAATTGCAATCTAAATTATAAAGAATCTTTTTGTATTCCAGTAGTTTTTCACAATTTATCAGGTTACGACGCGCATTTCATTATCGAGGATATAGCTACAGTGTTCGAAGGGGAAATCGAGTTACTTCCGATAACGAAAGAAAAATATATTTCATTTACAAAAACTGTTAAATTGGCAAAAGAAAATTCGATAAATCATATCAAATTACGTTTTATCGATTCATATAAATTTCTCGCTACAAGTCTCGACAAATTGGCATCGTTTTTGGATAAAGACAAACTCAAAATTTTAAAATCTAAATTTCAAAATTTATCGACAGTTTACGAACGGTCGAATATCACGTTCAGGACACAACCCCCCCCTATCTTTCGTCGAAACCGAGCGTCCCCCGCCCGCGTGACGTCAGCCCCCGCGCCACAGAGATACCCCCGCACCCCGCTCTCCCCTCGGAGGACCTGGATTAGAACTGTCCGTGTCTATCTACTATCGTGTGTGATCAAACGGAAATGACCATCGATTCACGCGTTCGAGTGTTTGTCGCTAGACGTAATTCTCCAAACACAAGTTTCGCGCAGTGTAAAAATCTAAATTTATTAAAATCGTGCGTGACCAAACATTAATTACGAAACGGAAGTGCCGAATCTATCGATAGACCATCGATTCGCGCGTTCGAGTGTTTGTCGCGAGACGTAATTCTCCAAACACAAGTTTTGCGCAGTGTGAGAAGAATCTCAAATTTATTAAAATCGTGCGTGACAAAATTCTTACGTCCTGTAGACTCCACGATTTTTTTCTTTCCCACGATTTGAGAACACGTGCAGCTTTTGAAAAATCATAAAAGTCAAAATTTCTTTGAATTTATTATGGCAAGTGCGCCACGTAGGCGCCAGAACGATTAAGAAATAAACGCGTGGACGTAATAAACTTATAGAAATATAGACACCGCGACATTTTTACGAGACAGAATCTGGAACAATACTAAAAAAAAAGAAGAAGCTATAAAGATTACATTCCAGAGACACTCCGTGACACTCTGTCCATATTTAAGTAGCGAGCTGTTGACAGCTGAAGCCGAAAATATGGACAAACCGTCATTTTCCCATAGCAGAGATCGTAAAAAAAAATTAAATAAATAAATAAATATATAATATAAGTAATAGGCTCTGTTATAAAATAAATTAAAAATAACGGGCTAAATAAGAGCCAAGGCGCTGTTAGGGGTGCGCAAATAATTCTTTTTTCTTTTTGGTTATTGTAAAAAACCTTTTATTAAGAACGTGCGTTTCGGTCTTCCTATCGGACCATCATCAGCGGTGTCAATAATTAACTGTCAATAAACAGAGAAATGATATGAAATAATATTACAAAAAATATATTATACAAAATATTCGTTGACGAAAAATTTAGTGAAGCGTGGATAATTAGTTCTTTTATCGGCCTTTGTGTTGCGGATTATAATTTTTCCATGGAAATTGATTTACGTACATGAAATGTTCGTGCGTTCGTTTCTCCGTGATCATCACGGACCTCACCATCTATTAAACGAAATAATTCCTCTCCCGGTTCCAGTCGTGAAGGAAAAATTGCCGTGGTTCTTAAGGGTTGTCGCCATTTTGACTGTAACTTTATATGAGAATGTGGTTTTTTACAATAACCAAAAAGAAAAAAGAATTATTTGCGCACCCCTAACAGCGCCTTGGCTCTTATTTAGTCCGTTATTTTCAAAATAAATATATATTATATACCATTTTACTATCACTCAATTATTAATACCAATCAATCTGACGAGAGAGATCACGGTACCAAAGTATGCTGCCATCAAGTTACCCCTTCTTTTTATCTCTTCTACTACACCTCTACTTCTTCCACCTGAAGCCAACACTAGGATAATATCGCCATGATAATTTTTCCTTGATTATTTCTTCTTTCTATAAAAAAAAGAGGAAACGAGGATTCCCTTCTCACTATCCTAATTCTTCTACAGAAAATGGAGATTCAATACCACGACACAGATCAACTGACCCGCAGTCGCCTCGAAGTGAAAATAGTAAGAGCAAAATCACCACTCCTTTTCTGGGTCCAACTTAAAAATAGTGAAAAAGATGTCCAAGAGCTAGAAGAAGAATTGAACTTCCGTATGCAGAGACGAGCCACATATTTACATATTTGGCCCGAACAAATGAGAGAAGGGATGGACGTCGCAGTGCAAAACAATAAAACCTGGCGACGGGGATTTATCAATAAAATTAATAAAAATACCTGGATGGTACAAGTCTCCATGGGAGACTGGGGACAGATGGTATGGCGCCGTATGAGCGAAGTTTATCTCCTAGAGGATAGATTTCGAGAACTACCTTGGCAGACCATAATCTGCGGCCTTGCGTATACAGGCCCCGCAGTAAACTCCACGAAATGGCCAATAGAAATGCGGGAACTTTGCCGTCTCCTTCTTGAGGAGCATAAAGGGTGGATAAACATAATTCACCCTTTACGAGACGGAGCCGCATTGGTGAAACTATGTATCCAAACGCAAAACATCGAAAAACCCTGGTATAATTTTCGAGATGCCCTCATCCAACTAGGGCACGCCCGACTATCGCATAAAGTCACGGTAGACACCTACCCAGCGGTCTAACAACAAAAAAAAAAGAAGAAAAAATATTATTATTAATATTATTTTTTTTTATTATTATATAGTTTTAAAATTATATGTTACCCCATACATACTTATTCTTTTACACACACATATATATAAACCTTACATATATAATCTCAATTCACTAATCACATATTATCCTAATTGTATAATTATATTACAAAAACATATATATCCTATACATTTATTATATACATTTGTAGTTAAAAATACACACATTGTATATACCATATATCCATAATCAAATTATCCTAATTATTATTACTCCTATATACATCATATACATTATGGATATATATAGGTGCATATATCTTTAGTTACCTTGTATAATTAGTTATTTCAAAAAAAAAGTATATAAAAAAAAGAGAAGAGAAAAAAAATACATATATAAATATTAGTCTTTATAATTACAAAAATGGTATCTTATTTATAAGCGCACCTCTTTTGCATTCCTATCCAACTTTATTTTAAAACAAGCGGAAGTGGAACCATTCTTTCTCTCATTTTTAACTGATATTCAACAAATACTACCTGATTATCGGTTACAGTATAACAATGCCAGTTTACCACCACCTCCAGTGGACCCCCGAAGTGTCGGAAGAAGAACATCGTGGGCCAATCGATGGTATAATACCACAAGACCACCACGACACATACCGGAATTTAATGGATCTCCGATGCGTCACGCTATCAGGAGACGACGTTTACCAGGACACAGCCGAATTCAACAAAATCTGCAGGGAATGCCATGATAAAGCATCAGCAGAAAGCGACCAAGAATTTATGATAATACCACCTCATAACTTGGTCCATAAAAATTCGGCCGATAACCAAACAAATTGCACAATGTGCAATACAGTAATCATAAAGCTCAGGCCCGCAAGGAGATGCAAGGGTTGCATCGAAGAATATCTATATGTCGACCAAAGCTACTTAGCCGAGAGATGGGGAATCCCCGTGGTCACCAGATGGACAGAGGAATGAAAGGAAACAGAAGAACTCTCCGAATTCGACACCACGCGCCTGGCACGTTAAAACGAACGAAGACCAGGTAGTTAGAACTGCCGTTCGTTTTCCTTTCCTCTATTTCCCTTAATATTTTCATAAGTATTACTATTAGTAATATTATTTTTATTGTCCCAACTACTTATATAAATAAACGAGAAAAAAGGGTTCCACGCGTACACATATAAATATACAGGATGTCCGATAATTATTGACACAGCCGAAGTGTGAAGGTAGATTGGCTCAATCTGAAAAGAAAAGTCCTGTACCATTCTGCTAAATTCGCAATAGTTATTGCGTTATTAATTAAAATATCTGAGCTAATGAGCGCGTGGGAAGCGGTAGGCCGGAATCAGTAGGCATGTAAGATGACTTATTTGTTTACATCTCTTAGCAACAAATATCAGACGTCGCTCGCCGCTCGCTGCGTGACTCCACCTCTCGCTCAGATGATGCTTTTATTGCTAAGAGACGTAAACAAATAAGACATCTTACATGCCTAACGATTCCGGCCTACCGCTTCCCACGCGCTCATTAGCTCCAATATTTTAATTAATAACGCAATAACTATTGCGAATTTAGCAAAATGGTACAGGACTTTTCTTTTCAGATTGAGCCAATCTACCTTCACACTTCGGCTGTGTCAATAATTATAGGACACCCTGTATATATATAATAATATATAAAAAAAGGGGGAGAATATATATATACATATATTTTAAGAAAGATATGTATACAATGCATATAAACAATAAAAATATTATACATATATATTATGAAGAAAATATATTATAATAAACAAATAATAATAAAATAAATCACATATATATATTTTAAGAAAAGTATATAACAATCCTCAACCTGTAAAGGAAGGACGAAAGAACAAAAGGAAGGGGTTATGGAGATCGCTTTTTCTTTCCTCCTTCTCTAAAAAAAATATATATATATAAAATTAAGAATTCAAGGAAGCATTTAATAAAAAAAAAATAAATGTGAATTCTCCCATCAACGCCTTTAATAAATCATGGCAAGAGAAGAATCGATATATTTCCTTAAAAGGTTTATTGCAAATGTGTGTTCCACACTCCCAACATTTGTCTAAGGCGGGGGGTGTTACGTCCTGTAGACTCCACAATTCTCTTCTTTCCCACAATTTGACAACACGTGCAGCTTTTGAAAAATCATAAAAGTCAAAACTTCTTTGAATTTATTATGGCAAGTGCGCCACGTAGGCGCCAGAACGATTAAGAAATAAACGCGTGGACATATTAAACTCATAGAGATATAGACACCGCGACATTTTTACGAGACAGAATCTAAAACAATACTACAAAAAAAAAGAAAAAGCTATAAAGATTACATTCCAGAGACACTCCGTGACACTCTGTCCATATTTAAGTAGCGAGCTGTTGACAGCTGAAGCCGAAAATATGGACAAACTGTCACTTTCCCATAGCAGAGATCGTAATAAATAAAAAAAAAATGAAAAGACGGCCACCGATAAACGCACGTGGGCGCCTGAAAGCTGCACGTGCACTCGGCTGCAGACGCGACATACGCATTATTGCTGTCTCAGGAGGGTAGTAAAAGTCACCCCTTTTCATTAGCGGTTGCATCACGCGCTTTTTCAAACATAAATTACGCCGGACAAACGCTGCCACCGAAGGCGTAATACTTAGAATTTCTGATTTTTGGAAGACGCTCTCCGATTCGTAGAAACTAAAACAAACCCTCCGATTCGTTACACTTTTCTAATTTACCCTACGGAGGGGGTAGCTAAAATTCATAAGAGGGATAATTAAAGAATCCTAATTCGTTAAAATTTCCAATTGTCAAACGGAGGGCGTGTACCAAAAATGCAATATAAACCGAGATTTTTTCGGAGCGCACACTTCAGTTCACTGCATTACCGCGTACGACAGTACAGCCGACCACGCAACGAACTCCGAACTCTGAGCTATCACAGTTTACATTTATCAGCATTTTATACATCTTGAAAAAACACTCAGAAGTTTTTATTCTATAATAACTATCCGCGAGTGAGTGTAGTGGTGACAGTGCTCGCAGAAATAATTGTAAAGTTCACGTCGAACAACAGCGTTGAACCCGAGCGGCAGTGCTCACTACACACCAGCGACGCAGAACTTTGCAGGGAACACCACCGCGGAGATCGAGCCTTAGACTCGAGGCAAGACACCTTAGACTAAAGCTCAACCCTTCACGACAACGCCCTCAATAAGTAGTAAGTCATGCAAGACTGTATAAGCCTCATATCATCCTTGCTTTCCTCAGATTAGTTCTTGGATTTTTAATTAAAACTTAAACTTTATCATTCAGTCGTCTATTGTCAAATCTCAACCTTCCCCTTCGAATCAATTTCCAACTTCACAATCATCCTTGGTCTCCATCAGCCCCTTAGAGTTTCCTCCTCAACATACACATCGTTGACAAGTTTCCTGCTTATTGCAGCGAAAACTCACGACACACACATCGTTGACGAGTTTCCTGCTTATTGCAGCGAAAATTCACGACACACACATTGTTGACGAGTTTCCTGCTTATTGCAGCGAAAACTCACGACACACACATCGTTGACGAGTTCCCTGCTTATTGTAGCGAAAACTCACAATACACACACATCGGTGAGTCTCCTGTGCTATAGCGGCGAAGACTTGCGATTCAACTACATCTTCCATCCGTCGTTTTCCAAACCTCCAGCTCTATAGCTGTGCGGACCTGCATTCCTGTCCATTTAGAACTATTATCTTAATAGTTCATTTCTGTATAGAAATATAAACATTACTATATATCAATATATATATATATATGTGTATATGTATATATATTTAATAACATTAATCAACTATGAAAATTGTTCTTACATAAATCCAAGAACTGTTCCTTAAAGAAAAATATTCGGCTTCTCCTGATATTTATCCACTGTTTTGTCGATAGTGAAACCCGTTTGGCGAAATTCGCGAAACGTCGCGAAACGCTCGCGGAATCGGCGTAACCGTCATCTAAGGAAAGAGTTGGCTCGGGCTTCGGCAGAAACCTACTCCGAGAATTCCGCAACCTGCATAAGCGAGAATTCCCCGACCGATAGAAGCGAGGATTCCGCGACAAATGTAAATCAAAATTCCGCGACTAGCATAGATATTAATTCCTTGACTAGAATAAATAACAATTCAACCATTACTATAAGTAACGACTCAGCGACTACACCTAATAACGATCCGTCGTCTAGCATAAGTAACGATACCTTAAACAATCACCCACACACACTCTACCACCCCCGACTTTCTCCCATCTCGTCCCCGGAACGGTCTTGCTCCCCCTCAGTACCCCATCCTCCTTCTTTTGAAGACTCCGTCTCCGAGAGTCCCGACTCCCTCTCCTTCTTCTCCCGAAGACTCTCCGTCTCCGAGAGTCCCGACTCCCCCGACTCCCTCTCCACAACCCTCGCTTAGTCCGCCGAGATCTCCTTCACCGATTTTAATTGATTTAGAAGACTCTCCATCCCTTTTTCCCTCACAATCACCTGTCCACGAGTCCCCGAGATCGCCCTCGCCTCCCATCATAGAACTCGGAGATTCCCTCTTTCCATCACTCTCGCCACCTCCTCCTGAAAATGATTTTTCTCCTCGGTGTTACCGAAACCTATTAGATTATTGTTTGAGAACCCTCCCTCCATACACGGATCCTCTCCCCGAAAATGCCTTTACTATCTGACCAGGTCCTGTAAATCTTGCCGACCTGAGGAAGATATTAATTGAATTTCTCCCCGACACCATTATGCCATGTTTTCATCCCTGCCGCAGATATCCAGTGGCCGTTCTAATCCAATTCTTTTGGCGGATTTATTACCATCCACAGTAAAATTTGAAGAAATCCCCGATTCCTGACATCTTACTTATGCGTAGCTGACAACTCTCAATTTTATTTCTTTTCTTATTTATATAATTTATTGTAACCCGATCGGAGCCTCATTTTAAATATTATAATTCCCCCCACTCTGCTCCGATCGATGTCCTCCGTACATATGTAACTCGCGCACACACACAAACTCCCCATGCGGTTTAAATTACTAAAACATTGTAATTAATTATAATAATAAGCTCGCACGTATACATGTAATCGAAATATTAGATATAATTCCTCTCATGATTTCACTTCATTTTTTTTTATTTCGAATAAATTATAAGTTTTTTTTATGAAAGTAAATAATCATTTCTTAACCCCTTGCACTCTCTCTTGAACTCCGAAATCGCACAAGGTCCCGTCCCGCGTAAAAGAGATTATATTCTCTTACCGAAAAGGGATTACCAAGTGAATGCCTTACGAACAGAGTTAGAGCGACCTTCCAAGTCGTTGACCTGTTCGGGCCCTAAAATTCACTTGACTCGAAGTACATGCCGAAAAACATCTGTCTCGAGAGACGGTAAGTTACGGCCTTCCGTTTGACTGTCTTTTCCCGAGTCTGGACGTAACAAAACATTAATTACGAAACGGAAGTGCCGAATCTGTCGATAGACCATCGATTCGCGCGTTCGAGTGTTTGTCGCGAGACGTAATTCTCCAAACATAAGTTTCGCGCAGTGTGAGATGAATCTCGAATTTCTTAAAATCATGCGTGACCAAACATTAATTACGAAACGGAAGCGCCGAATCTATCGATAGACCATCGCTTCGCGTGTTCGAGTGTTTGTCGCGGGACATAATTCTCCAAACACAAGTTTCGCGCAGTGTGAGATGAATCTCGAATTTCTTAAAATCGTGCGTGACCAAACGGAAATGACAATACGGAAGTGTCGAATCTATCGATAGACCATCGATTCGCGCGTTCGAGTGTTTGTCGCGAGATGTAATTCTCCAAACACAAGTTTCGCGCAATGTGAGAGAATCTCAAATTTATTAAAATCGTGCGTGACCAAACATTAATTACGAAACGAAAGTGCCGAATCTATCGATAGACCATCGATTCGCGCGTTCGAGTGTTTGTCGCGAGACGTCATTCTCCAAACACAAGTTTCGCGCAGTGTGAGAAGAATCTCAAATTTATTAGAATCGTGCGTGACCAAACATTAATTACGAAACGGAAGTGCCGAATTTATCGATAGACCATCGATTCGCGCGTTCGAGTGTTTATCGCGAGACGTAATTTTCCAAACACAAGTTTTGCGTAGTGTGAGAAGAATCTCTTTATTAAAATCGTGCGTGACAAAACATTAATTACGAAACGGAAATGCCGAATCTATCGATAGACCATCGCTTCGCGCGTTCGAGTTTGTCGCGAGACGTCATTCTCCAAACACAATTTTTGCGCAGTGTGAGAAGAATCTCAAATTTATTAAAATTGTGCGTGACCAAACATTAATTATATAACGGTAGTGCCGAATCTTGTGATTGACCATCGATTCGCGCGATCATAAGGGTGGAATTATCCCTGCTCTTCTGGATACAATTGAAAAATGGTGAACAAGACCTCAAAGAATTAAAGGAGGAGCTAAACTTCAGAATGAACAGAAGAGCCAACTACCTTTACATATGGCCAAAGCAAATGATGGTAGACATGGATGTAGCAGTAAAAGATCGTTAATCCTGGCGGCGAGGATTCATAACAAAAATCAACAGAGTAACCTGAATGATCCAAGTCTCTTTAGAAGACTCTTGTGGAGGCGCATGAACGACGTATACCTACTCGAGGAGAGGTTCCAACAATTACCATGGCAGGCCATAATCTGTGGCCTGGCCTACACCGGGCCTGTTACCGACATATCAACATGGCCCAAAGAAACAAACGATCTGTGCCGACTTCTCCTCAAAGGACACCGAGGGTGGATTAAAATAGTTCATCTTCTAAGAAGAGAGGCTGCGCTAGGAAAACTGGAGGTACAGCCGAAGAACTCGCCTAACAGCACATACAACGCAAGAGATACGAGTAGATAGACACGGACAGTTCTAATCCTGGTCCTCTGAGGGGGGAGCGGGGCGCGGGGGTATCTCGGTGGCGCGGGGGTATCTCGGTGGCGCGGGGGTATCTCGGTGGCGCGGGGGCTGACGTCACGCGGGCGGGGGACGCTCGGTATCGACGAAGGGAGATGGGGGGGGGTCTGAACGTGATATTCGGCCGTTCGTAAACAAATAGACGGAATTATCTTCCTTTTTTTTATATTTTTTTATTAAAAATTTATGAGGGATCTTGGGTCCGACGTGTCAGGACATAGATTTTGGTAGGTGTAAACAAAAGTCTTCGCAGGGAGAAGGATAGGAGAGAGGAACAAGAGAATGAATCAATTTTATATTATAATAATTGTTTTATTTTAAAAATGTGGGTATGTGTTTATTACAATATGTGTGTGTGTGTGTGTGTCTTAATAATGAAAGTATAAAAAATATAAAAATATATAATATAAAATATAAAAATATTCCAGGGGCGGGACCTCTGTAACAAAAATTCTTATTAATATTGAATAGAATTTAAATTAATTAATAAACTAATTTAATATAAATTTAAAAGAATACTTACAGTTCCAATTTTCCTCCTTATCATACGGCTCGAGGCCGAACAGTTTTTTTAGATTGAAAATATCATTGAATGTCCACGGATATTTTTGAGAATATTAGCGATCCTCAATGCTGTCACCCCATAGGGCGTCGAGCGCCACCCGCTCGCAGCGGCGACACCACCGCACATACTGCCGGTCTAAATATATGTTACATTGTACATCCTCCAGCAACTAAAATATAAAAATTATTATATAAATATATAAATAAATATCTATATATATATATATCAAACACACGAGTAGGTATATAGGGCCGGTTCTAACCCAGGTCGAGGGGAGAGCGGGGTGCAGGGGTATCTCTGTGGCGCGGAGGCTGACGTCACGCGGGCGGGGGACGCTCGGTTTCGACGAAGAGGGATGGGGGGATCTTGGAGCCGACGTTGTGCGTATCGACGAACGTGTCGGGGCATGTTTTCATAGGTAAAGGAAAAAAATAGATGTATAAACACAAAATAGCGCCGATGTTCGGCAGCTTTGTACCCTCGCGGTATCTCGCCTATTTATAAAAAATTGTATGATTAGCGCTACAGAAATAAGCGCCGATGTCCGGCTGCTTTGTGTCCACAAACGACAAGCGAAATTATCTTTCTGAAATGTAATGTAGCAAATTAATACGCCGTATGGAAAAAAAAAGGACCGAACCTTCAGCTCCAACCGAAATTACGTTTGTAACGTGTCGGCACGCTTTTTCTGGTTAATTCTATTTTTTCCTTCATATTCCAACATAGCGCCCAATTTATTACTACAATATTTCATTGTGGAAATTTTGAGAGGGATGGGGCTAAAGCTTATGGAGAGAGAGTCTGTCTCCGTGTCAAAAAATCTTTAGCATTCGTGTAGTAAAGAGCAAAGTGTAAGTGCATATAGAAAATGAATATTGAAGAAGATATAATTATTATCGAAGATGAAGAAAATGAAGCTAATGTAATTGGCATTGAAAATAGAGAAGAAGAGGCCATTGAGGATGAAGACATAGAAATAGATGTCGAAGAAATGGACAATGAAGAAGAATCATTCGATGATGAGATAAGGATATTAGAAGACTCCGATTACGATAGTGAGTGCAATGAGGATTTTAGTGAAAAACAGGTGCGAATTTTAAAACGAGCTGACGTTCACGACATCGACGAACTGCAAAAAATGTGTTCCATTTCTTTTTATTATGAAATTGACAATGGTGACAAATTTTGCACAGCGTGTTTCCTGCGAGTGAATGACTCGTTTTCACATGCTCGTGCTGTACGGACACATGAGACTGAGCGATACGTTCTACTTGTGGAAGATAGATGCTGTGAATGTGGAGGCTCAGTGTCTCTAATAACATCGTGCAGTCTGTGCCCTATTTGTAAATGATAAACTTTTAAAAATTGGGACACTTAAGTAAAATATTTAAGTAGTTTCCGATGTGCAGGAATTGGTAAGTATCCCTTTTTAAATTAAAAATTAAGAAAATATTAATATTTTTTTTCTATGTTATAAAGGAGTCCTATATTTGTCAGGTTGCTGCTCGCCATTCATGCCAATCGGATTCAAGGCGGGTGTATCTGCTCCAGCCTCATGGCCTCGAAACCACCACCACCACCACCCCCCCCCCTCGCACCCTCTCCACAACCTTTTTTTTTATTTTAAATTTTATTTATATTGTTATTTTTAAATTTTAAATTCATACACACACACACACAAATGTAAATATACACACACATATTAAATAAATTATTATTATTGTAAAAAAAATGTGTATTTTAAAATTCCTTATCTCTCCCCTCTCTCAATCATTTTGTCGCGCTATTTCTTTCTCGCGCTATATCTCTCTCTTGTGAACGCCTCACGCTATCTCTCTCTTCTAAGCGCTAGCTCTCTCGCGGTCCCTGGCCTCGCGTTCCTCCCTCCCTTCCTACCCGAGGACCTTTCTCGGACGCTTCCCCACATCACAAAACGCGCTTCACCTCAAAACCCCGTATGACGTTATCCCCGCAAGGACTGCAACGAATGGGAGCTATGTATGAGAGCTGGAACTGTTTATGGGTGGGAGAGCGCGCGGATGGAAATGCATGCGAAGAAATTACGTCATGATTTAGACTTAAAAACTATTTTATTTTTCTCTTTTGGCATAGTAGTGAGTAAAAAAAAGGAATGGAAAATAATAATAATTTCGGAGCAATATTTGATGAGTCAACGCGTAGAAGAGAAATTATTTTCTAAAATGAAATAAGCATTTTTAATATTAATATAAATGTTTATTAACAAGTGTGTGTATGTGTGTATTTTTATTATTACAAGCATCGCGAAGAATATCATTTATAGAGCATGTTAATAATTCGCAATCTATGAGTGATTCGCCGTCAAACGCATCACTTTCGCGTATTACTTTTGCAGCATTGCATACATTTGTGATGTTATTAAGTTGTAAAATAGTTAAAAATTTTTTAAACTTCTCACTAACACTATACGTATTTTCGGATAGCCATAAATACATATAATGTATACAATTTTCAAAGTTGAATAAATGTAGTAAAGTCGATGGTTTCATATACAAAGAATTATTAGATAATGTTATTTTTATAATTTTTGAATTAGACATTTGAACCACTTCAAGTATCATATCTCGAATCAATAATGGAGTTTCAGCCGATTGTAATCGCTCAATGTCCGCTCGTTTCTGCATTAGCAATTTCCATGTATCAATAGGTAATATTATTTGATTGCCTCGATTGTCGCCGAGAGCCAGTTCCACATATGATGCAGCTCCAACGCTGATTCCAATCTCCAAATGTCTATACGCAGTCGGGGTTAAGGCGTATTTTCTTCCAAGTATACGAATCGCATGACGAGATTCGGATGAAATGCTATAAAAAATATTTTAATAAATTATAAGGAAAATATAAATTATAAAATGTACAATGCTTTATCGAAACTTACTTGTTACATTTATTTGTGGAAGTTTTACCATCCTGAATCGAAACGTAGTAATTCATACTGCTTCTTTCAGTCGAGTATATTTCTTTAGGTTGTGAAAAGTGGACTATCGGTACGAGCGGTTAACGTGACACTGATCAAAATTAAGAGTATACGTGATGCTCTTTTTCCAAGAGTAGTGGGGGAGATTAGTAATAAATGTGGTGGGAGAGTATCTGGGAGTGCTTCTAGCGCTCTGAAATTTAGCAGAAGGGAGAGACGGCGCTCGGATAAATAAGAATTCTTAGAAACGACTCATGAGGAAAGGAATGGGGAGGGGAAATAAAAGATAAAACATATTAATGTTTAAATATTTTATTTTTCAAAATATTGCAATTTTTTTTGGCGTTGTGACCACCAGTTAAATATTTTGAATACATTTTGTAATGCGCAATTCTTAATATGTTTTCCACATCGCATAGTATTTTTAACATCTAGATTATTTAGAGACTCGATATCGTCGTAATCAGCATCTCGATGATTAAGTTTTCCTTCGCATTATCATCAAGCATATCAGCCAGCCATTCTCGTTTCTGGCGTCCCTTAACATATACGGTACACGACATTTCATCATCATCTTCAACCACAGCTGTTGTAATCAATCGTTTTGCCATGCTGTACGCAACGATTTCATCTTCCCATTGCAGTCCATGATGATTCGCCATCAACCATAAAGCTTGAGACTTTTCAGATTTTGTAAGAAGATGCCATGGTACAGGACTCCGAAAAATGTAGTGTGCGAGAACAGTTCTCCTCCTCAGCACCGCCACCTCCTTCACGATCAATCGATTATTGATGATAAATCCTTGCAGATCCACAAACGTTGGTACAGACATGATGAGATCTCTCTCTTTGATGCGTCAGTCGAGAGGAATGACAACCATCTCACAAGACTTTGATTTATATCCTGCTCCTCTTCCCCCTCTCTCTAAATTGTTGTTATTGTTGTCTAAACTCGATGTTATCGCGAACACTTAGGTGATTTTGCGCACAACGTTGGTCAACGGGTTGTACTGGATCACGCGATCGTGTATGATGAGACAGTACGCAGTGGTATTATTAGGCACGTTTTCTTTACACTCAAATTCCAATCTTACATCCACGGTGGCGCTCTTAACCGATTCGTTTTGTCGAGAACAGTCGATGATCACGAACGGACCGTTACGTAGAAACAGTGAGACGGTGAGACTCGGCTCGAGATACTCGTATCCATAATAGTTCTTGCAGAAACGCGCGTACGTGTCGTACAGAATCGACCATCTGTTTTTATTGAAATCCAGATTCATATCGTCGTACGGATAACATTCCGAGTTCAGATATAGTTTCACGTTGGTCAATTTGGAGTCGTCGAATTGACTCATATCCTCGGACATGACGTTTTTCCGGTCTATCTGCAGAGCGAAGATAACGTATCGTGGTTTCTCCAGCTGAGTCGCGGTCTTAATGGCCCACGAATGCTTGGTTGTACGCTGCAATAGTGGAAACTCGTACAGATCCCACGAGCGAAAACCCATGCTGAGGTAACGTCCGCTTTCCAGAGCGCGCAGCATCGACAGCTTATTGATCTCGCTCAACAACACGTGTGGCATTCGCCATTGTATCTTGAATTGTATGTTGATCACAGGCTCCAGCGTCGAATCTCCAAACAGACAATTGTTGTCGTTGCGCGATCGTATTAAAATCAACTCGTGACGAACGTTAATCACCACGCGTCTGTAATCCTCGCAAAATCCCAAGAACATGTAGAGCGGTACGCAAAAATTGAAGTGTCCATTCACAGTAGTCGGCGCATCCCAGCCAGCGTTTCTCATAATCACGCTTCTATCGGATGATATCGTTACATAGTTTTTTAGCGCACTTGTTACTCCTACGTTTCTGTTGCGATCAATCTCCACGCCATCGAGTTCGTATTGAATCTCATCGAACATAAATGCGACGCAATTATCTCCCAGTACCACATCAGATCCTTCAGCCGGTTTGTTTATCCTTATTTCTCCCTCGATGTATAGAAAACTCGCATGTGGCAACGTATACAGATCCTGTTGTTGTATGGGTATTTTTATCTCGTCACTGTGTTCGAACGTTGTGTTGGCGAACGGGTTGTACGTGTGAGTCTCGATCTTGACAATGCGATCGTCGAAGATTGGCTCGTCCCCGATGTTGAGGATGTCGCTCATTGTTCAGATGTTTCGCACCGCAAATCCCAAAGATTGTTGTGACGTCCCGCCATTTTTCGAAACCATATTTTTTACAAATAATCACGTTTCGTTTTATTTCTATAGTATAATCAATGGAATAAAGAATGATTATTTAGCCCGCTTGCTTTTATTCTTATAATTATTTTAATTTATAATAAAATTAATCTCTAGTGCATTTTATTGCTTATTGTTCTTGTTCCACGATTATTTAGCTTAGGAATTTAAGATTTAACATTCAGTTGCACAAAGAACTATAATTACCTAGAGTAACTAACAACCAACTAATCAGGCGTCGTCCCAAACCACCAGGACATGCGCGCGCAACACTCTAGAACTAACTTGCGACTATTTTACAAAGATAAACTTGCGAGCGAATTTTGCCTCTTTTGCGATAACACCAGCGATATTATTTAATTGGATTATTCAAGAATATTCTATAAACCTTTTACCCAAGGGATATATGCGTCACGACCTATAGAAACAAAAAACATGAAATACACATAATAATTTGTCTTAAACCTTATTCATAAATTGAATTTCAAGATTACTTAAATTTATTCACAAAATACTAGCATCACCTTCTCAGATCATGGCAAAACTAAAAGACAGATTATTATAAAAATGACTCTGTAAACAAATTATAAAAGAATATTTGCGATTGAACTTTTTATCGACTTCTGCGACTACAACTATTCAAATCCTACTTATTGAACTTTGCGAACAAAGATTCGATATAGATGTTTATTTTAATTTAAGAATTATATACGCCTTAACTTATAGAATCACAAATATAATAATTTGCCAAAACAGTTTTCTTTATCACGAACAATTGGAAATAAAAAATAAAATATTTATAATATTAAGAGCAAATTATATGAAGAGTGATTCTGTAAATTAACAATCTCACAACAACATGTTCTACGTTATATTAGAAAATTGTATTGAAAATCAAAAGCATTCACGCATCAGAAACCTGCACCAAGGTCAGAAATGATGCAATAGGAAAATATTAATAGTATTGAATACGGTATCCCTCGATCATATGCGACCTACCGCATTCGTTATTATCAGACATATAAACAAACCACGCATCGCTCTCAACTCATCGACAGCGAAATACTGCGAAATGATTTAGATAATGACTTCTTCTCAGAACATCGGAGACATATTGAAAGAACCATCGAATTGGGAATTGCTCACAGCCTAGATTCCTTGTTACACAGGTATATAAACCGCCGATCTCGAGGCGCGCACCACTTATTCGCTTATTCACTCACTTACTTACCACGTACTTACTTATTGACACTACGTCTATCACTTACGACTACACTACCCTACGCCAAACACTCATTGAGTATTACAGTTACTCTTTCAATCTTTCCGATATTCTCTGATCTTTTCTTTGTTAGTCACACATCAGACTTATAAAGTCCAAGTTTATTGTAAAATAAAGTTTAAATAAAAAACCTTTGTGCACATACTCGCGTACTTCAATCCAGCCCTCATATTCCGTGACCGAGGTCCTCAAGAGGAAACAAAGGCTGAGACGTACACAGCGATTTTTGGGCATCGATCTAAGGTTCCAGACTCCATACGGTGAGTAATCCCAATTCAGAATAACCGTATTTATACGAAAATTAAGTCTGTGACGACTAATAACCAGCCATTAATCAATTCACTCCCCATTTCTCCCGTCTCTCAATATCCTGTATGTTTTAGATCATAATCTTAAACCCTATATAAATAAAAACCCTCCCTGTCAAGCTTAGCACGTAGCTGACAGTTATTCTTAAGTTACTCATCCTTGCAATCCTGATTATCATCTATAATTAAAATTCGTTTATATTAGATAAAATTAGACTTCTGAAATAAAATCTATACTACTGTTATCACTCTGACTCCTTTTATATATCTAGGCACCTTGTAGAGCCAAGATCCGCAAACATTCTAAGCTCCTCGTTGTGCCAGTATCGCTAAAATATCTAGGCACCCTGTAGAGCCAAGATCCGTAAAATATTCTAAGCTCCTCGTTGTGCCAGTACCGCTAAAATATCTAGGCACCTTGTAGAGCCAAGATCCGTAATTTAATTCTAGGCTCCTTGTTGCTAAGATTTATAACAATTTTTCATGTCTATACTTCTATATTCAAAGATTGATAACAGGAGATTTAATATAAAAAATTCTTACGACATATAATTCCCTGACTCCATTTAATCCCTCATCTCTTAACCAAAATTCTAATCTTTAACTTATAACTAACTGCACGATAGTAATAAGCTCACGAATATGAACAATTATTTTGATCATCAATTAAAACCTCTCAATTAATTAATTTCAATACCTTAAACTTTACAAGTTAGATTTTCTTTAAATATTCAATAATTATTTAAAATCCTACCAGTTTAATTCTGATATTTTATTTAACTTCCTCATCCAACTACATATTCCCCTTTGTAGATGGTTAACCCGATATGTAAACAAATTAGTCACAAGAAGCAAACGCATAGAGCCGGCAAAAAGGCACGCGCTAGACGTTCTAAGCGATGGGCGCTTGAAGTCAAATCTCGTACAGAATTTACAGAAAAGGCCCTTTTGAACCAAGGCACTTCTATATCTGCATCTCGACCTGAGACACTTATTAGTTCCCCTCAGGAAAATCTTAATTCAGAATCCGAATCCGATACAAAAATTACTAATACTTTTGCAGTTAACTTATTAGTAGAGGATGATCCTAATAATTTAAATACATATTTACCTGAACGTAAGGTATACCAAGAACTATACCAAAACGCATCCAATTTAGAAGGAAAGGATAACGAACCATCCTTATCAGAAGATTTCATATTTCGATTAAACTCTTTATTACCAGACGAACTTCTTAATATCTAAATAAGTAAGAATTAGTATAAAAGATTATGAAAATCGATTCCAAACAAATCTTCTGTAAATTTAACTAGAACTATTACTATTCAATGCATTCTGAAGATTAGCTAGTATTTTATAAATTCCATATGAAACCCTTATTCTCGGAAGAAGAAATTAAAACCATAATTAACGACATACCAAGTCTAATTTTAACAATAATAATCGGATTAATTAAGGAATATTTTAATGGAAATTTGGATATAGACCAACTAATTACCCTTTTAGAAAATCTCTAAGATTCTGGAGTCACATGTTTGTATTCACATATGCAACTACAGGTACGTATAAATTTAGTAATTTCTTAGTAAATAACCAAAATCTGAGCCTTCTTCCATTCCCTAGATCACATCGGTCCTTGCTCTCGGCGTCCCTGGGGTATAGCCGGTGTAAGCCGGCTGCCCTACAAAAAATAGAGAGCATTCCTTTTTATCACTAGAATCTAGTGAGAAAAGGGTCACCCAGACGTGACATTGTAAAAACGCAACGTTCGATGTGTTGAGTTTCTTTTTCTTGATGCAACCGGATGATTGGATATTAGCGAATGTTGGCGTTGTTGTCGCTGACCTCGCGTTCTCTCTCGTGTCTTTCGATCCGTTCAACACGAGCATCTCATGTATCGCACGCTAATTTTGTCGCCGTCATACGTGCAATCTAACAGTGATCTCTTCTCCACGAAAATCGAGCAATCGGCCGTCCTGATCGACAACGCGTAACGTTAAATCCGTAATGCTCCGCGCGAAGATCGGCAGGTAAATGATCTGCGCCGGCGTTTTCGATATCTTATATCCCGGTGGTACTCTCGGTGAAAATTCATGTATCGTATGAACGAGTTTGCCGTTGCTGTACGCGTCCGCGGTCACGTTACATTCTACACGGATAATGTTCACGTTGATAATGTTAATCGGCATGTCCGATTCATACCATTTTCGCGGTTGCAGTATACGGTTCGAGAATCCCAACAGCGATCCAATGTTGTTGGGCTTGCTAAAATTTATTCTGTAGGCGCATTTGATCTCGCTCCTTATCGTATTGTAATTAGCGCGGAGCGCTAGCGAGTATCCAAGGTATCCTTTATCGTCGTCACGAACAGCGTGTTGCAGACGTTTCCGTAAAATTGCATGTTTTAAAAACTCATGTATCGCTTGCAGTTCATACGATCCCTCGTGAATCGTAATTTCCACGTCGTCTTTGCCAAAGTAAAATTTATTATTTGAGGAATTCACGTTTGATATCGTGTGATAAGTTTCAAAATTTGTTAGACCAAGCTCGTATTCATCGTCGCTCATATCTACGGCGGGAAAGTAGTTTACCGCGAAGACGCTACTTTTCCCGGTCAGGGTGAATGTCACAGACATGTCGGCAAAACTATTTAACGAATACTGAGTTAAATAGCGCGATGTATGTCTTTAAATTTTTATGCATCGACCGTTCGGAGAAACTGCAGACACAATTGTCCGCAATTGCTCTGATCGTAAGTTTGAACAGGTGTGTGATTGTACTGTATCTTCGTCACGTTCCGTCCGAAATATCGCACCAATTCATTCGGTGATCGAAGATTGCCAAAACTGTCGAAATATATAGCGCGATTCCTTCTCTTTGCGTACGCCACCCAATGAGTACCTGGTCCTGTGGTGTTATCCAAATTCACGATGCCGCTCTCGTTTCGATATATACTGCCGATCGGTAAAGAGTTACGCATGAAAACGCCTCTAAAAAATGGTATACGCATACGTTTTGCCAGTTGTAGCAATTGTACATTGGTGGTTACGCCCTGTGGCATTTTTAGCGTCTCTTCGACTTTTTTTTTCTCGTTGAAACTTCTCGTCCGTATTTGTACGGAGCGAGATACAATCCGCGACCTTTCATGGCGCGATTGTGACGTAGTATCTCTTGCAACTGACGTTGCGCGGCTTTTCCGTCGTTCACCACCTTTGCTACGCCAGCCGCTCCACCTATCAGGGATCCGAGCGCGCCCAACATTGGTAAAATCGGCAATACGCCGCCGCATTTCGCTACCGGAAGTATCCGTTTTTTCGCCATCTTTTTCTTCGTCTTCGTAGTCTTTTTCACACCCATACCGAGCTTCGTTTTTGCTTTTATCGCTGTCCAGACAGCTGTGGCGGCGGCTCTCTCACCGAGAGTCGAACCTCTCGCGGTAATACGTTCTCGCGCTTTCGTAGCGAGTATATTATCCGCCGCGTGTCTCTTGGTGCGATCGTTGCTCCGAGAGTACGCTATATCGTGTTCACGACACGCCGCGTCCAATGGGTTGATACCTCGATCGCTTCTGGCTAATCGCTTCTGTAGCCGCGTGCCTGGTCCGCAAAACTGATAGCCGGGGATATGGAATTCGATCGGAAGTGCGTTTATCGCGCGATTTAACAGCCTGCTACCTATTTTCGTTGACATTCGCTGCAATCTTTTATCGACGGCGCTGGACCGTCAATGTGCGTTTGCTGCCACAGTTGATTATAATGCTGCATGCATCGACGATATTGCTGAACCTCCGAATCAACCTTTATGTGTTCCGGAAGCTTGTCCCACAGTAGCTGCACGTAGTGACCAAAGTTTTGCAACAAAAGTGCTTTCGGCACAAACTGCAACTGCTCGGCGGTAAGCGTGAGAATATCTCTCTTGTCCGTCAAAAGAAGAAACATTTTCAAGACTGAGTGATTTCACTTCGACGCACCTCTATATATATAAGCAGGCGTTCGATCCAATCGGGAGTACAAAAATGAAATTCTTGCGACAACCTTTGACGATACGCGTGACGAATTGCGACGACAGATTACGATCGATGGGGGACAACGCGGAGATGCGCAGACACGGTACGATGCTACCAACTACTATACGTGCAATCGTTTGTGGCCCCTCGAATTGTGGTAAAACCAACGTTCTAATAAGCCTACTGGAAAGTCCGCACGGTGTACGTTTTGAGAACGTGTACGTGTACTCGAAGTCGCTGCAACAGCCGAAATATCGGTATCTGGAGAATTTGTTGACGTCGATCGACGAAATCGGATACTTTACGTTCTCCAATAACAGTGACGTCATTCCACCGAGCGAGGCACGTCCAAACTCGATTTTCGTCTTCGATGATGTGGCGTGTGACAAGCAAGATACGATAAGAGAGTACTTCTCAATGGGACGCCACTCGAACGTCGACTGCTTCTATCTCTGTCAGACGTACGCGAGAATACCAAAACATTTTATACGCGACAACGCAAACCTGCTGATCACGTTTAAACAGGACGGTACCAACTTGAAACATATGTACAACGATCACGTGAATACCGATATGTCGTACGAGGATTTCAGTGAATTATGTCGTACTTGTTGGCAGCAAAAGTATGGATTTCTAGTGATAGACAAGGACAGCTCGCTTACGAACGGGCGATACAGAACAGGATTTAACGTGTTCGCAATACCGCAAAATGATTAGTCGTTGCCCGATATTCTGTCGAGAGGGGTGAAACGCGAGCGCTCGACACTCTACCGACATGGCTGGGAGCGATAATATTCGCGAGCGTGAAAAGATTGCGAGGAAGATTGCGAAAACGAGTGAATCGATCCGCAAGAAACATCGCGCTTTGAAGACAGGTAAGATCGATGACGATATCGCGGTCAAGACCCACTTTAAGACTATTATCGAGCCGCTACAAAAGATCGTCGACTCGAGCCTGATCGCGATGAAAAACGAACCGGAAAGTAACGCTGACGTGAAGATTAAAACATTACCCATCAAGCGGTATTAGGAGGAGGAAGAGGATGAGGAGGAGGATGTGACACCGAAAAAAAGGAAACGATTGAACGCGAATCGCTCATCGACGCCGCGTACATCTGATCGATCGAAACAATCGGACGCTTTACCGGATGAACCGCCGATAACCTCTACACCGTTCGCGACAATGAGAATCGTACAACCTATGATACCCGAAACACTTGCAAACGAAAATGTTTTCGAAACAACGGGCAACTCGCTCAAAACATCGTTTGTTCGAAACAGGTTACAAACGTCGGAAGGTCGAGAAATGTTGCGAAAGCACTTGGGGCCACTGGGACAAGAGTACATGAGCACTCTTCTCGGTGGCGATGAAAAAAAAGAGATCGATCACGTGTACGGTGTCTATTTCGACAAGGATGAAATGCTGCTCGGTAACAAACGATTCGACATCGACAAAGATGACTCTATAATTATAGACAAAGTGAGGTACATTGGCACACTTGGATTATACGAGTTGATTTTTAAGAGAATTCCCGATGACATTATTTACACGGAAAATGATATGCAAAAATACAAAAGCATATTATTGGCGACGAAAGCGCATAAACGCAATTATGATGCGCAAGGTCAATTAAGAAGCAACGGGGGATACAAGTACAAACAAATAATCGCACCGTTGATGTCGATCGAACCGAAAAAGAAAGTATCTGGAAAGGCAGTATTCATGCCTCGCGCGATGACGCTAACCGACAATAAGATCGATTACGTGCACTGGGATGACCCCAACGAGTTAGTGAATCGCCTACAATTGCTCAACGCTTTGCGCCAAGCTGGCCACAACGCTCACGACAACGAGATCCTGTCGATCATCGAGGAACTTCGCGAAGTAGGCATTATTATAAATTAAACGGTGTCTCGACAAAACTAATCAGTCGATCGGCGTCACTCGCATCGAAAAAAATGCCTGTCAACAAGTTTGGATTATTCGAACAGAGAAATGATGCAACCGACACAAGCGATCATAGATTGGTAAGAAGTTACGTGCGCGAAAACGCTCTGTGTCGCGTCGCTACGGACTATGACGCGAGGTCGCGCAAGATTCGCCGTGTAGCGCAACCTGAAGCTGATACTGATGCCGTCAACAAACTGTACGTGGAACAGTGCGTTAAAACGTTGTGGAATCAACAGAAATAGTCAGACGAGAAGCTGAATGCGATCGAGAAGAATGTGCGAGCGTTACAGACTGCGATAAACGAGCTTCGACGTGCGGCTAACTTAGAAACGGCTATCAACCTGTAATGAGCGGCAGTGAACGGGTTAGGAGCGGCTATCGTACAATTATCGAACATCTACGAAGGGTTATCGAACGGCTACGAACAATTATCGAACAGCTACGAAGGGTTATCGAACTGCTATCTAACAACAATGAATGGCAGTGAACGGCTAAGAGACGGCTGCGAAAGGCTCAGGAACGGCTACGAACGAGGCTGCGAACGGCTCAAGAACGGCTACGAACGGATCAAAAACGGTAGTGAGCAGCACAGAAACGGCTACGAACGGTTAAAAAGTGACAACGAACGGCAACGAACAGTTCAGGAACGACTGTTAGACGGTTATCTATCGGCTCAGGAACGAGTTAAAAACGGCTGCGGCCAGGTCAGGAACGGCTACGATCGGGTCAAGAATGGCTACAATCGGGTCAAGAACGACTATCGAATGATAGCGGATGATAAAGAACGGCTATTGAAGGACGACAAACGCAAATGAATGATAAAACGAATGACAACAAACGGCGATCGAGAAAAACCGGTGAAGCGGAAAAAACAACATAGTTTAGAGAAACGGCAGTTGGTGAACGAACTGCATGCACCGGCGAGAAAAAATTTTTACCGAAGACACGTCATAGTGCGGGGATACGATGACCTGTGGCAAGCTGACATCGTCGAGATGCGTCCGTATTCCCGTTTCAACAGAGGTTACCACTACATACTCACCGTCATCGATGTGTTGAGCAAGCACGCGTGGACTGTACCACTTAAGGGTAAAGGTGGAAGCGAGACAGCTGATGCTATCACCGAGATAATTCAAGATAGCAAGAGATGCCCGAGAAACATACAAACCGATATGGGGAGAGAATTTTACAACGCTGACGTGCAACGGCTTATGCGGAAACATGACATCAATCACTATTCCACATATTCGGTGTTGAAGGCATCGGTCGTCGAGCGATTCAATCGCACACTGAAGAACGATATGTGGAAGATGTTTACGCTAAACGGAACTTACAAGTGGATCGACGCGTTGCCGCGACTCGTATCGGATTACAACGCGCGCAAGCATCGAACAATCGGCATGCGACCCGTCGACGTTACCCCCGCGATCGCTGAAAGACTCTTGGCTACCGTGTACAATCGCGTAAATATTGCGGGTCTGGCAAAGTTCAAAGTAGGTGACCCGGTACGCGTTAGCAAGTACAAGACACTTTTCGAGAAAGGTTACACGCCAAATTGGACAACCGAGGTGTTTAAGATTGTTAAAGTGCAGCATACTAATCCCGCAAGCTATCTACTCGAGGATTATCGCAAAAAATCTGTCGCTGGAGCGTTCTACGAGCACGAGTTGCATCGCGCGAATTATCCGGACGTGTATCTCGTGGAGAAAGTATTGCGCAAAAGAGGTGACGAAGTTTACGTGAAATGGCTGGGATTTGACAATTCGCACAATTCTTGGATACATAAGGACAATGTGGTTTAATTCATACACATTGTATTTATTTTTTAATTTATGGAAAAATATACAATGTGTACAACATATATATAAAGTATATGAAATATGAAGATATACAAAATCTTTATTAATACATCCTGTCCAATAATCGTTACAATATATGAAATATGAAATACAAAAAATCTTCACATAATTTTGAAATTTGAAATACAAAAAATCTTCACATAATTTTCCATATGAAGTACAATGCCTCTTACAACTTGGTGAAAATTTCAGCTTGCCATTCAAAAATAGAGATAAAACCGTTGTTGAGTTTGTTAAAAGTGTCGAATATGGCATAAACAAATTACCAGCGATTTTACAAATGAATACCAGAAATAAAATGTTACCGTTAATCAACAACCTAACGAACCTAACTCATAAAAAATCACCTCAATATACCTTTTTACACAAATCCGTGATGACCACTAAGAAATTTTTACAAGACAATCCGGACATCATTTTTACCAGAGCTGACAAAGGCAACACTACAGTTGCCATGGACAGAAATAAATATTTTAACAAAATGACAGACATGCTAAATGACACTAACATCTATACCATAATAAAAAAAGACCCGAGTAATAAATTAACTAATAGCCTCCGTAGCCTGCTCACAGATTGGAAGAAGAATAATTATATTTCTGAGAAAACGTATAAAACATTGAATTGTTCTGATGGGATATTACCGAGAGCGTACGGGTTACCAAAGATACACAAGCCGGACTGCCCTCTCAGGATAATAGTTTCTTCCAGGGGTAGCTCGTTATACAACTTAGCAAAATTCCTGCAAGATATGATTCACGACTCCATACCCGTAGCCGAGAGTCATGTCGCCAACAGCTTTCAATTAGTAAATAAACTAAAAAATAAATACATAGACGACCAGCATAAATTGATATCACTCGACGTGGTATCTTTATTTACGAACATACCATTGGATCTTGCAATGGACAGTGTCAATGATAGATGGTGTCACATAGAGAAAAGTTGCGACATCCCGAGAGAGAATTTTTTAGCAGCGGTCCGGCTCGTGTTAAATTCCACTTTTTTCTCATTTAACAATCGATATTACCAGCAAACCTTTGGAACCCCCATGGGCTCACCATTGTCACCAATCATTGCGGACATCACATTGCAGGATTTGGAAAGAAAAGCGATTGCAAATTTGCCTGTAACACTTCCGTTTTACGTCCGTTACGTCGACGATATTGCGATGGCGGCCCCCTCCACCATGATTGTGGAGATACAAAAGATTTTTAACTCATACCATCCAAGACTACAGTTCACCATGGAGGAGGGCGTCGACAACAATCTCAACTTTTTAGACGTCACTATTATAAAAAACAACAATACACTAAATTTCGACTGGTATCACAAGCCGACGTTCTCGGGACGTTACTTAAATTTCGAGTCACAGCATCCTCTCTGCCAAAAAAGAGGCACAATAATTGGCCTGACTGACAGAGCGTTTCTTCTCTCTAATCCGAGATTCCACCAGAAGAATTTAAATTTTATTATTAACCTATTACTTGACAATAATTATCCATTAACTTTCATATTTAACACTATTCATGACAGACTAAAATTTCTTATTCTTAACAATGACAAGAACACTACAAAAAACACTCAAGACAAACTCAATAAAGAAAAAGTTGCATATTTTAATATTCCATATGTGGAGGGAATCTCGGATCAGTTCAACAGAATAATTCGTGACTTAGATATAAGAATGTCGTACACGGGAATAAACAAGCTTAACAATTATATTAAAGTACATAAAGACAAACAAAACAATGAGTTTCGAAAAAATGTTGTTTACAAAATCTCGTGTAATAATTGTGATGCCTCATATGTGGGCCAGACCCGTAGATTTTTAAAAACCAGAATGAAAGAGCACCGCAACCATATTAATAGGAACACATCGCAACGGTCAGTGATAACGGACCACAGATTGACGAACCATGAATTCGATTGGGAAAATGTAAAAATTTTAAACGAAGAACCGATTTTAGCGAAAAGACTGCTGTCAGAAATGATATACATAAAGAGACAGAAGAACAGCATTAATTTGCAGACCGACACGGAACAATTAGAACAAATTTACATTCCGATTATAGATAGCTTACGGCTTGTTTAGTTTTCTTTTTCATTTTCTCTTATTGTTCTTTTGTTGTCTTTTTGTCATCAATAATCCAAAATAACATGTTTATGCGAACCATAGCTGTTGTTTGACATTTATATCTGACAGTATAGATATTGTTATGATCGATGTGCGATGTGAGTTAAAGCAATTTCTCAGACTTGTGCGTAAGGATCTCGTGGCTTTCTGTGCGGCTCTGCGATTGTCTTTGGTGAGTTGCCTCTTGTAATGTTTTATAACAGCAATTGATATATTGCTATTTGATACAGTGATGTGCATTATTTGTCAATGCACATCCCGCTTCCTACCGGCGGGTACCGATCGGGAGGCGTCTCTAGAGGGGATCGCGGGGTAGCCTGGATGCCGCGTAGACACACTGCTAGTCATGTTATTATTCGTAATTCAAGTGTACGTTTTAATTTTCTTTTTCTGTATACATAATCCGATCACCGGTTTTGGTTATAATGTTTCTCATGTCATGTAATTCATTTGTTTATACAGTTACTGAAGATGGCCCGAAGTGGGACCGAAACGTCTAATTATATAATAAAGGGTAGTTTAATTTAAACAATTGTGTTTACTCGCGCCTCACCTATGCGATCTGGCTCTTATTAGCCGTTCATTTTATTATTAACAAAAAATCTTTATTAATATTCTATCTTTATTAATATTATATTACACACACATTACATTATAATATATTAAACACACACAAACACATTACATTACATTATATTACATCATAATACATTTACGTTGTAAATGTAATATGATGTAATATAATGTAATGTATTTACTGTAATGTTACTAATAATGTTATGTAATTACATTTATATCTTATAGTGTCCCCATGGTAATGTGTCAGTCGAATCAGGTACGATATACCGCTTGTCGTCGTACGGACTCAGAGCAATTTTCGTTTCGCGAATGGTGTATACTTTATGCAGTTTTGATCTTATACAAGACTGCTGTCGCGTCATTTCAATTACGTCATTCAGGCACCGTGTATAATCGTCAAATGTTATCGTTCTCGCGACAATGTTACTCTTAACACCTTCTACTTTTTTTGTATCATTTTTGCCATTTACTCGCAAAGCGTACATTTTGCTCTGAGCCCTACAAATTCGGTCATTATCGCACCGTTATTTTCATCCTTCATTAGACCCGGTACTTTTTTATTCACAAGCGGTATACCGTACGCATTATCCGCAGCGTAATCGCTCGTATCAAATTTGGCAATATCTTGTTTCAAATTTTCATATACGTCTTCGCATTTAATATGGTATATTAGACTATCTGTGTCGGTGTACATTATCCGACATTTGTCACGATACAGCGGTAACATATACTCGTGATGAAATTCGTACAAACATGTTTTGGAAATATCGAGTATGCACATGCCGACATAGACTGGTTTATAGAATTTCACTTCAAGTTTCCGTAACTTCTACGGCAATTAAATTTTCTGAAAAGACGCTTCTACTCTGAAAATTTGGTTTCGCTATCATTGCCTCTGCTCCGTATCGTCCGTCCCACTTTGTCAATAATTTTACATCGACACGATTACGCACATTTCCATTGTTTTTCCAAATACCGCATTATTCATCAATTTATATAAATTTTTTTCAAAATCATTTTTAGCCAGTGTTCTAAATTGTGTGTTATGTTCAATGTAACCGCGGAGCCATGTGGATTGAGCGAATTGTAATACGCGATGTATTTTTGTAACGCGAAGACCGTAACGCGTACGTTGCTGCAGGTTGCGATAGTGTATCACGTAACGCTTCTTATCGTACAGAGTCGCGAGGAGCTTGGCCTCCCGCTTACCGGGTGGCTTGTCGCGTGTCGGGCAAAATGGTAAGTCAGTATGCGTGTCGTGAAGATGCTGCGGATATTCTAAATCTACTTCGAGAATATAGCCTATAAGCGAATCGAGCGCGATTGATGATATGTTAAAATTAGATATGTCGTCGACCCATCGAAAATCTGCATAAGGCAATGGCTGACACATTGCCCATCCGTACAAATTATTTACATCATAATACATAAGATACGATGATGGTTTCGATGGGTCGTACGATTGCATGTACTTGTTATTAGCGTGCGCGTATCTGTTTGAACATTGACTCAGCCCGCCGCGTATACCACGTTCGATAAACATGACCATATCGATGTCTGTAAGTAATTCGAACGTAATTTTCGTATGTTTTAGCATAGCATCCCACGTGTATCCGGGAAGAGTATAGTAATACGCGGGGTCGAGACCATAACTTTTAATACAACTATCGCGGAAATTCTCAAAAATATCTGCTAATAACAAGACATCAATTTTTAAATACAGATCGCTATACTTGCCTAGCGTTCGAATGGAAAATCGTTGCCAAATAAGTAGATAGACACGGACAGTTCTAATCCAGGTCCTCTGAGGGGGGCGCGGGGCGCGGGGGTATCTCGGTGGCGCGGGGGGCTGACGTCACGCGGGCGGGGGACGCTCGTTATCGTCGAAGGGGGGGGGGGGTTGTGTCCTGAACGTGATATTCGACCGTTCGTAAACAAATAGATGGAATTATCTTTTTCCTATTTTTTTTGATATTTTTTATGAGGGATCTTGGGCCCGACGTGTCAGGGCATAGGTTTTCGTAGGTGCAAACAAAATAGCGCCGATGTTCGGCTGCTCGAATTTATAAACGAATAACGCTCGATTTTATTTCTACAATATTCTATTGTGGAAATTTTGAGAGGGATGGGGTTAAAGCTTATGGAGAGAAGTCTGTCTCCGTGTCAAAAAGTCTTTAGCATTCGTGCAGTGAAGAACAAAATAAAAGTGTATAAATGAATATTGAAGAAGGAGAAATGAATATTGGAGAAAATGAAGCTGATGTCATCGACAATAGAGAAGAGGCCATTGAAAATAATGAAGACATGGAAATAGATGTGAGAAATGAAGAAGAATCATCCGATGATGAAATAAGGATTCTAGAAGACTCCGATTATGATAGTGAATGTAATGAGGAGGAATTCAGTGAGAAACGTGTGAAAATTTTGAAACGAGTTGATGTTCACGACATCGACAAACTTCAAAAAATGTGTTCCATTTCATTTTATTATGAAGTTGATGGTGACAAATTTTGCACAGCGTGTTTCCTGCAAGTAAATGACTCGCTTTCACATGCTAGTGCTGTACGCATACATAAGACTGAGAGATACGTTCTACTTGTAGAAGATAGATGCAGTGAATGTGGAGGCTCAGTGTCTCAAATAACATCGTGCAGCCTGTGCCCTATTTGTAAATGATAAACATTTATAAATTTAGACAAGTGAAATATTTAAGTAGTTTCCGATGTGCAGAAATTGGTAAGTATCCCTTTTTAAATTAAAAGTTAAGAAAATGCTAATATTTTTTTTCTATGTTATAAAGGAGTCCTACATTTGTTGCCCGCCATCCATGCCAATCGGATTCAAGGCGGGTGTATCTGCTCCAGCCTCATGGCCTCGGGACCACCACCACCACCGTCGCGCCCCCTCCACAACTTTTTTTTATTTTTATATTATATACTTTTATATTTATTTATATTTATTTAAGTTTAATTAATATATTATCCGTATTTTAAATTCACACACACACAACACACACACACACACACACACACACACACACATGTAAATATACACACATTAAATAAAATTATTATTGTAAAAAAAAAATATGTATTTTAAAATTCCTTATTTCTCTCCTCTCCTCTCTCTTTATCATTTGCCGCGCTATCTCTTTCTCGCATGCAACTCGCGTTATATCTCTCTTGTGAACGCCTCACGCTATCTCTTTCTTTTAAGCGCTAGCTCTCTCGCGGTCCCTAGTCTCCCTCCCTCCCTCTCTACCCGAGGACGCTTCCCAGCATCACGAAAAACGTGCTTCGCATCGAGACCCCGTATGACGTCATCCCCGCAAGAACTGCAACGAGTGGGAGCTATGTATGAGAGCTGGGACTGTTTACGGGTGGGAGAGCGCGCGGATGGAAATGCGTGCGAAGAAATTATTTTCTAAAATAAAATAAGCATTTTTAATATTAATATAAATGTTTATTAATAAGTGTGTATTTTATTACAAGCATCGTGAAGAATATTGTTTATAGCGCATGTTAATAATTCGCAATCTATGAGTGATTCGCCGTCAAACGCATCACTTTCGCGTATCACTTTTGCAGCATTGCATAGATCTATGATGTCATTACGTTGTAAAACAGCTACAAATTTTTCAAACTTTTCATTAACACTATACGTATTTTCGGATAGCCATGAATACATATGACGTATACAATCTTCAAAGTCGAATAAATGTAGAAAAGTCGATGGTTGCATATACAAAGAATTATTAAATAATGTAATTTTTATAATTTTTGAATGAGACATGTGAACCACTTCAAGTATCATATCTCGAATCCATAATGGAGTTTCAGTCGATTGTAGTCGCTCGATGTCCGCTCGTTTCTGCATTAGCAATTTCCATGTTTCAATAGATAATATTATTCGATTGCCTCGATTATCGCCGAGAGCCAGTTCCACATGTGATGCAGCTCCAACGCTGATTCCAATTTCTAAATATTTATACGAAGTCGAGGTTAAGGCGTATTTTTTTCCAAGTATATGAACCGCATGACGAGGCCCGGATGAAATGCTATAAAAAAATATTTCAATAAATTATAAGGAAAATATAAAGTATAAAATATATAATGCTTTATCGAAACTTACTTGTTCCATTTATTTGTGGAAGTTTTACCATCCTGAATTGGAACGTAATTCATACTGCTTCTTCCAGTCGAGAACATTTCTCTAGGTTGTGAAAAGTGGACTATCGGTACGAGCGGTTAACGTGACACTGATCGTATAGAAAATTAAGAGTATACGTGATGCTCTTTTCCCAAAAGTAGTGGGGGGGGGGGAGATTAGTAATAAAAATGTGGTGGGAGAGTATCTGGGAGTGTTTCTAGCGCTCTGAAATTTAGAAGAAGGGAGAGACGGCGCTCGGATAAATAAGAATTCTTAGAAACGACTCGCGGGGGAAAGAATGGGGAGGGGTAGTAAGAGATAAAACATATTAATGTTTAAATATTTTATTTTTCCAAATATTGCAATTCTTTTTGGCGTTGTGACCACCAGTTAAATATTTTGAATACATTTTGTAATGCGCAATTCTTAACATGTTTTCCACATCGCATAGTATTTTTAACATCTAGATTATTTAGAGACTCGATATCGTCGTAATCAGCATCCAAGGTCTCGATGATTAAGTTTTCCTTCGCATTATCATCAAGCATATTAGCCAGCCATTCTCGTTTCTGGCGTCCCTTAACATATACGGTACACGACATTTCATCATTATCTTCAACCACAGCTGTTGTAATCAATTGTTTTGCCATGCTGTACGCAACGATTCCATCCTCCCATTGCAGTCCATGATGATTCACCCTCAACCATAAAGCTTGAGACTTTTCAGATTTTGTAAGGAGATGCCATGGTACAGGACTCCGAAAAATGTAGTGTGCGAGAACAGTTTCCCTCCTCAGCACCGCCACCTCCTTCACGATCAATCGATTATTGATGATGAATCCTTGCAGATCCACAAACGTTGGTACAGACATGATGAGATCTCTCTCCTTGATGCGTCAGTCGAGAAGAATGACAACCATCTCACAAGACTTTGATTTATATCCTGCTCCTCTTCCCCCTCTCTCTAAATTGTTGTCTAAACTCGATGTTATCGCGAACACTTAGGTGATTTTGCGCACAACGTTGATCAGCGGGTTGTACTGGATCATGCGATCGTGTATGATGAGACAGTACGCAGTGGTATTATCAGGCACATTCTCCTTACACTCAAATTCCAATCGCACATCCACTGTTGCGCTCTTGACCGATTCGTTTTGTCGAGAACAATCGATGATCACGAATGGGCCGTTAAGTAGAAACATTGTGAGGGTGAGATTCGGCTCAAGATACGCGTATCCGTAATAGTCTTTGGAGAAATGCGTGTACGCGTTGTACAGAATCGACCATCTGTTTTTATCGAAATCCAGATTCATGTCGTCGTACGGATAACATTCCGAGTTCAGATACAGTTTCACATTGGTTAATTTGCAGTGGTCGAATTTACTCGTATCCTCAGCCATGACGTTCTTCTTGCCTGTTTGCAGAGCAAAGATAACGTATCGCGGCTTCTCCAGCTGAGTCGCGGTCTTAATGGCCCATGAATGCTTGGTTGTACGCTGCAATAGCGGAAACTCGTATAGATCCCACGAGCAAAAACCCATGCTGAGGTAGCGTCCGCTTTCCAGAGCGCGCAGCATAGACAACTTCTTAATTTCGCTCAACAACACGTGTGGCATTCGCCATTGTATCTTGAATATGTTGATCTCAGGTCGCAGCGCAGAATCTCCAACCAGACAATTGTTGTCGTTGCGCGATCGTATTAAGATCAACTCGTGACGAGCGTTAATCACCACGCGTCTGTAATCCTCACAAAACCCCAATAACATGTAGAGCGGTACGCAAAAATTAAAGTATCCATTCACAGTAATCGGATCAGTCCAGCTGGCGTTACTCATAGTCATGCTTCTATCGAATGTCATTGTTACATAGTTTTTGAGCGCACTTGTTATTCCCACGTTTCTGTTGCGATCAATCTCCACGCCATCAAGTTCGTATCGAATCTCATCAAACATGAATGCGGCACAATTATTTCCCAGCGCCACAGCAGATCCTTCAACTGGGTTGTTTATCTTCAGTTCTCCCTCGATGTATAGAAAACTCTCATGTGGCAACGTATACAGATCCTGTTGTTGTATGGGTATTCTTATCTCGTCACTGTGCCCAAATGTTGTGTTGGCAAACGGGTTGTACGCGTGAGTCTCGATCTTGACGATGCGATCGTCAAAGATTGGCTCGTCTTCGATGTTGAGAATATCAGTCATCGTACAAATGTTTCGCACCGCAAATCCCAAAGATTGTAAAAACCCAACGTTTGATGCGTTCAATTTCTTTTTCTTAGTGCAACCAGATGATTGGATATTAGCGAATGCCGACGTTGTTGTCGCTGGCCTCGTAAAGATTGTGTTATCTCTCACGTCTTTGTTCAACACGAGCATCTCATACGCTGCATACGTATGTTATCACTGTCGCCGTCGTACGTGCAATCTAATGGTGATCTCTTCTCCTCGAAAATCGAGTAATCGTCCGTTTTGGTCGACAACACGTAACGTTAAATCCGTAATGCTCCGCACGATGATCGGTAGGTAAATGATGTGCGCCGGTGTTTCCGATATCTTATATCCCGGTGGTACCCTCGGTGAAAATTCATGTATTGTATGAACGAGTTTGCCGTTGCTGTACGCGCCCGCGGTCACATTACATTCTACGCGGATAATGTTCACGTTGATAATGTTAATCGGCGTGTTCGACTCGTACCATTTTCGCGGCTGCAGTATACGGTTCGAGAATCCTAGTAGCGATCCAATGTTGTTAGGCTTGCTAAAATTTATTCTGTAGGCGCATTTAATCTCGCTCCTCATCGTATTGTAATTAGCGCGGAGCACTATCGGCCATTCTCCATCTTCAAAGTCACCGTCGTCAGCGTGTTTTTTATCGTCGTCACGAACTGCATGTCGCGGACGTTTTCGTGAAATTGTATGTTTCAAAAATTCATGTATCGCTTGCAGCTCGTACGATCCCTCGGGAATCGTAATTTCCGCGTCATCTTTGCCAAAGTAAAATTTATTATTCGTGGAATTCACGTTCGATATCGTGTGATAACTCTCAAAATCTGCTAGACCGAGCTCGTATTCACCGTCGCTCAAATCTACGGTGGGGAAGTAGTTTACCGCGAGAACGCTACTCCTCCCAGTCAGCGTGAATGTCATAGACATGTTGACCAAACTGTTTAACGAATACTAAGTTAAATAGCGCAATGTCTGTCTTTTAAATTCGCGTGTATCGACCGTTCGGAGAAACTGCAAACACAATTGTCCGCAGATGCTCTGATCGTAAGTTTGAACAGGTGTGTGATTATAATCTATTTTCATCACATTTAAATATCGCACCAATTCATTCGGTGGTCGAAGATTGCCGAAACTGTCGAAATATATAGCGCGATTCCCTCTCTTTGCGTACGCCACCCAATGAGTACCAGGTCCTTTGGTGTTATCCAAATTTACGATGCCGCTCTCATTTCGATATATACCACCGATCGGTAATGAGTCACGCATGAAAACACCTCTAAAATATGGAATGTACATACGTTTTGCCAGTTGCAGCAATTGTATGTTGGTAGTTACGCTCTGCGGCAATTTTAACGTCTCTTTGACGTTTTTTTTTTTTTTTTTTCTCGTTAAGACTCCTCGTCCGTATTTGTATGGCGCAAGATACAATCCGTGACCTTCCATGGCGCGATTGTGACGTAGCATCTCTTGCATCTGATGTTGCGCGGCTTTTCCATCGTTCACCATCTTTGCTACGCCAGCCGCTCCACCGATCAGGAATCCCAGCGCACCCAACATTGGTAGAATCGGCAATAGACCGCCGCGTTTCGCTGCCGGAAGTATTCGTTTTTTCACCGTCTTTTTCTTCGTCTTCTTCGTCTTCAGACCCATACCGAACTTTGTCTTGGCTTTCATCGCTGTCCAGACAGCTGTGGCTGCGGCTCTCTCACCGAGAGTCGAATCTCTTGCAATGATGCGAGTTTGCGCTCTCTTGGCGAGTATCTTATCCGCCGCGTGTCTTTCGGCGAGATTGTTACTCCGAGAGTACGCTATATCGTGTTCACGGCACGCCGCGTCCAGTGGTTTGATACCTCGATCGCCTCTAGCTAATCGCTTTTCTAGACGCGTGCCCGGACCGCAAAACTGATAACCAGGGATATGAAATTCGATCGGAAGTGCGTTTATCGCGTGATTTAATAGACCTCTACCTATTTTTGTTGACATTCGCTGCAATCCTTTATCATCGGCGCTGGACCGTCAATGTGCGTTTGATGCCACGGTCGATTGTAATGTTCGAAACAGCGACGATATTGCTGAACCTCCGAATCAACCTTTATGTGTTCCGGAAGCTTGTCCCACAGTAGCTGAACGTAGTGACCAAAGTTTTGCAACAAAAGTGCTTTTGGCACAAACTGCAACTGCTCGGCGGTAAGCGTGAGAATATCTCTCTTGTCCGTCAAAAGAAGAAACATTTTCAAGACTGAGTGATTTCACTTCGACGCACCTCTATATATATAGGCAGGCGTTCGATCCAATCGGGAGTATAAAAATGAGATTCGTGCGACAACCTTTGACGATACGCGTGACGAATTGCGACGACAGATTACGATCGATGGGGGACAACGCGGAGATGCGCAGACACGGTACGATGCTACCGACTACTATACGCGCGATCGTTTGCGGCCCTTCGAATTGCGGTAAAACCAACGTTCTGATAAGCCTACTGGAAAGTCCGCACGGTGTACGTTTCGAGAACGTGTACGTGTACTCGAAGTCGCTGCAACAGCCGAAATATCGGTATCTGGAGAATTTGTTGACGTCGATCGACGAAATCGGCTACTTTACGTTCTCCAATAACAGTGACGTTATTCCACCGAGCGAGGCACGTCCAAACTCGATTTTCGTCTTCGATGATGTGGCGTGTGACAAGCAAGATACGATAAGAGAGTACTTCTCAATGGGACGCCATTCGAACATCGACTGCTTCTATCTCTGTCAGACGTACGCGAGAATACCAAAACATCTTATACGCGACAACGCGAACCTGCTGATCATGTTTAAACAGGACGGTACCAACTTGAAACATGTGTACAACGATCATGTGAATACCGATATGTCGTACGAGGATTTCAGTGAATTATGTCGTACTTGTTGGCAGCAAAAGTATGGATTTCTAGTGATAGACAAGGACAGCTCGCTTACGAACGGGCGATACAGAACAGGATTTAACGTGTTCGCGATTCCACAAAACGATTAGTTGTTGCCCAGTATTCTGTCGAGAGGGGTGAAACGCGAGCGCTCGACACTCTACCGACATGGCTGAGAGCGATAATATTCGCGAGCGTGAAAAGATTGCGAGGAAGATTGCGAAAACGAGCGAATCGATCCGCAAGAAACATCGCGCTTTGAAGACCGGTAAGATCGATGACGATATCGCGGTCAAGACCCACTTTAAGCCTATTATCGAACCGCTACAAAAGATCGTCGACTCGAGCCTGATCGCGGTGAAAAACGAGCCGGAAAGTAACACTGACGCGAAGATTAAAACGTTACCCATCAAGCGGTATGAGGAGGAGGGGGAGGAGGAAGAGGAGGAGGAGGAGGATGTGACACCGAAAAAGAGGAAACGATTGAACGTGAATCGCTCATCGATGCCGCGTACATCTGATCCATCGAAACAATCGGACGCTTTACTAGATGAACCGCCGATAACCTCTACACCGTTCGCGACAACGAGAATCGTACAACCTATGATACCCGAAACACTTGCAAACGAAAATGTTTTCGAAACAACGGGCAACTCGCTCGAAACATCGTTTGTTCGAAACAGGTTACAAACGTCGGAAGGTCAAGAAATGTTGCGAAAGCACTTGGGGCCACTGGGACCAGAGTACATGAGCACTCTCCTCGGTGGCGATGAAAAAAAAGAGATTGATCACGTGTACGGTGTCTATTTCGACAAGGATGAAATGCTGCTCGGTAACAAACGATTCGACATCGACAGAGATGACTCTATAATTATAGACAAAGTGAGGTACATTGGCACACCTGGATTATACGAGTTGATTTTCAAGAGAATTCCCGATGACATTATTTACACGGAGGATGATATGCAAAAATACAAAAGCATATTATTGGCGACGAATGCGCATAAACGCAATTATGATGCGCAAGGTCAATTAAGAAGCAACAGGGGATACAAGTACAAACAAATAATCGCACCGTTGATGTCGATCGAACCGAAAAAGGAAATATCTGGAAAGGGAGTATTCATGCCTCGCGCGATGACGCTAACCGACAATAAGATCGATTACGTGCACTGGGATGACCCCAACGAGTTAGTGGATCGTCTACGATTGCTCAACGCTTCGCGCCATGCTGGCCACAACGCTCATGACAACGAGATCCTGTCAATCATCGAGGAACTTCGCGAAGTTGGCATTATTATAAATTAAACGGTGTCTCGACAAAACTAATCAGTCGATCGGCGTCACTCACATCGAAAAAATGCCTATCAACAAGTTTGGATTATTCGAACAGAGAAATGATGCAGCAGAGAGTAATCATTTGAGTAGATTGGTGACAAGTTATGTGCACCAAAACGCTCTGTGTCGCGTCGCTACGGACTATGATGCGAGATCGCGCAAGATTCGCCGTGTAGCGCAACCTGAGGCTGACACCGATGCCGTCAACAAACTGTACCTGGAGGAATGCATTAAAACGTTGAGGCATCAACAGAAAGAATTAGATGAGAGGCTGACTGCGCTCGAGAAGGACGTGCGAGCGTTACAGACTGCGATAAACGAGCTTCGACGTGCGGCTAACTCAGAAACGGCTATCAACCTGAATGAGTAGCAGTGAACGGGTTAGGAGCGGCTACCGAACGGTTATCGAACATCTACGAAGGGCTATCGAACGGCTACGAACAATTATCGAACAGCTGCGAAGGGTTATCGAACTGCTATCTAACTAGAATGAGTGGTAGTGAACGACCTAGCAACAGCTGCGAACGGCCTAGCAGCAGCTTCGAACGAGGTTACCAACATCTCAAGCAGGGCTGCGAACGAGGCTATGAACAAGTCATCGACGGCTACATGCGAGGCTACAAACAACTCAGGAACGGTTGCGAACGGGTCAATAGCGGCTACGAACGGGTCAGGAACGGTTACGAACGGGTCAGAAACGACTGTGAACAAGGCTGCGAACGGGTCAAGAACGATTTTCGAATAGGTCAAGAACGGAAGTGATCAACACAAGAACGGCTACGAACGGCTATCGAACGGATCAAGAACGGGTAAAGAACGGAAGTGAACAACACAAGAACGGCTATGAACGGCTATCGAACGGATCAAGAACGGGTAAAGAACGGCTACGAACGGAAATGAGTGATAAAATGAACAATGACAACAAACGGCGATCGAGAAAAACCAGTGAAGCGAAAATACAACATAGTTTAGAGAAACGGCAGTTGGTGAACGAACTGCATGCACCGGCGAGAAAAAATTTTCCCCGAAGACACGTCATAGTGCGGGGATACGATGACCTGTGGCAAGCTGACATCGTCGAGATGCGTCCGTATTCCCGTTTCAACAGAGGTTACCACTACATACTCACCGTCATCGATGTGTTGAGCAAGCACGCATGGGCTGTACCACTCAAGAGTAAAGGTGGAAGCGAGACAGCTGACGCTATCACCGAAATAATTCGAGATAGCAAGAGATGTCCGAGAAACATACAAACCGATATGGGGAAGGAATTTTACAACGCTGACGTGCAACGGCTTATGCGAAAACATGACATCAATCACTATTCCACATATTCGGTGTTGAAGGCATCGGTCGTCGAGCGATTCAATCGCACACTGAAGAACGATATGTGGAAGATGTTTACGCTAAACGGAACATACAAGTGGATCGACGCGTTGCCGCGACTCATATCTGATTACAACGCGCGCAAGCATCGAACGATCGGCATGCGACCCGTCGACGTTACCCCCGCGATTGCTGAAAGACTCTTGGCTACCGTGTACAATCGCGTAAATATTGCGGGTCTGGCAAAGTTCAAAGTAGGTGACCCGGTACGCGTTAGCAAGTACAAGACACTTTTCGAGAAAGGTTACACGCCAAATTGGACAACCGAGGTGTTTAAGATTGTTAAAGTGCAGCATACTAATCCCGCAAGCTATCTACTCGAGGATTATCGCAAAAAATCTGTCACTGGAGCGTTCTACGAGCACGAGTTGCATCGCGCGAATTATCCGGACGTGTATCTTGTGGAGAAAGTATTGCGCAGAAGAGGTGACAAAGTTTACGTGAAATGGCTGGGATTTGACAATTCGCACAATTCTTGGATACATAAGGACAATGTGATTTAATTCATACAGATTGTATTTATTTTTTAATTTATGGAAAAATATACAATGTGTACAACATATATATAAAATATTTGAAATATGAAGATATACAAAATCTTTTATTAATACATCCTGTCCAATAATCGTTACAATATATGAAATATGAAATACAAAAAAAATCTTTATTAATATTCTATCTTTATTAATATTATATTACACACACATTACATTATAATATATTAAACACACACACAAACACATTACATTATATTACATCATATTACATTTACAACGTAAATGTAATATGATGTAATATAATGTATTTACTGTAATGTTACTAATAATGTTATGTAATTACATTTATATCTTATAGTGTCCCCATGGTAATGTGTCGGTCGAATCAGGTACGATATACCGCTTGTCGTCGTGCGGACTCAGAGCAATTTTCGTTTCGCAAATGGTGTATACTTTATGTAATTTTGATCTTATACAAGACTGCTGTCGCGTCATTTCAATTACGTCATTCAGGCACCGTGTATAATCGTCAAATGTTATCGTTCTCGCGACAACGTTATTCTTAACACCTTTTACTTTTTTTGTATCATTTTTGCCATTTACTCGCAAAGCGTACATTTTTGCTCTGAGCCCTACAAATTCGGTCATTACCGCGCCGTTATTTTCATCCTTCATTAGACCCGGTACTTTTTTATTCACAAGCGGTATACCGTACGCATTATCCGCAGCGTAATCGCTCGTATCAAATTTGGCAATATCTTGTTTCAAATTTTCATATACGTCTTCGCATTTAATATGGTATATTAGACTATCTGTGTCGGTGTACATTATCCGACATTTGTCACGATACAGCGGTAACATATACTCGTGATGAAATTCGTACAAAGATGTTTTGGAAATATCGAGTATGCACATGCCGACATAGATTGGTTTATAGAATTTTACTTCAAGTTTCCGTAATTCTACGGCAATTAAATTTTCTGAAAAGACGCTTCTACTGTGAAAATTTGGTTTCGCTATCATTGCCTCTGCTCCGTATCGTCCGTCCCACTTTGTCAATAATTTTACATCGACACGATTACGCACATTTTCCATTGTTTTTCCAAATACCGCATTATTCATCAATTTATATAAATTTTTTTCAAAATTATTTTTTGCTTTAGTTCTAAATTGTGTGTTAAGTTCAATGTAACCGCGGAGCCATGTGGATTGAGCGAATTGTAATATGCGATGTATCTTTACGATACGAAGACCGTGACGCGTACATTGCTGCAGGTTTCGGTAGTGTATCACGTAACGCTTCTTATCGTACAGAGTCGCGAGTAGCTTGGCCTCCCGCTTACCGGGTGGCTTGTCGCGTGTCGGGCAAAACGGTAAGTCAGTGTGCGTGTCGTGAAGATGCTGCGGATATTCTAAATCTACTTCGAGAATATAGCCTATAAGCGAATCGAGCGCGATTGATGATATGTCAAAATTAGATATGTCGTCGACCCATCGAAAATCTGCATAAGGCAATGGCTGACACATTGCCCATCCGTACAAATTATTTACATCATAATACATAAGATACGATGATGGTTTCGATGGGTCGTACGATTGCATGTACTTGTTATTAGCGTGCGCGTATCTGTTTGAACATTGACTCAGCCCGCCGCGTATACCACGTTCGATAAACATGATCATATCGATGTCTGTAAGTAATTCGAACGTAATTTTCGTATGTTTTAGCATAGCATCCCACGTGTATCCGGGAAGAGTATAGTAATACGCTGGGTCGAGACCATAACTTTTAATACAACTATCGCGGAAATTTTCAAAAATATCTGCTAATAACAAGACATCAATTTTTAAATACAGATCGCTATATTCGCCTAGCGTTCGAAGGGAGAATCGGTTCCAAACGTTTTCGGCGTGCGCGTAATCGCTCTCGGATACTGTGTCACCGGTCAAAGAACTGTAAAATGATTCGCGCGGCGGTAAACGTGTATCTTGCAACTTGTTGACACAGTCAATGTATTCGTACGGAAAAACACCCTTCCGTGTCAATAAATTGAAATTTTCTGTCGATAAATTTTGAAATTTAGATTTTAAAATTTTGAGTTTGTCTTTATCCAAAAACGATGCCAATTTGTCGAGACTTGTAGCGAGAAATTTATATGAATCGATAAAACGTAATTTGATATGATTTTTCGAATCTTCTTTTGCCAATTTAACAGTTTTTGTAAATGAAATATATTTTTCTTTCGTTATCGGAAGTAACTCGATTTCCCCTTCGAACACTGTAGCTATATCCTCGATAATGAAATGCGCGTCGTAACCTGATAAATTGTGAAAAACTACTGGAATACAAAAAGATTCTTTATAATTTAGATTGCAATTTGAGTGCGCGGGACCCCTGTATCATCCGGTCAGATGGCAATGATCGCGTACGCGTGTATCGTCTTGTACGAATGGTTTCTCACATATATGACAATGCGTCGAGCTGTGAAATTTTCCCCACTCATCCGATGTCAAATTTACCATGGGGACATTTGTCGTTAAAATATTTTTTACACGCTGTGCTAAATTTTTAAGTTCTTTCGCGAACCACGAAACGCAATCGGCGCTACGACGAGAATGATACACGGATAACGAGTCGTCGTACGAACAATGTACATAATACGCGATACTAAATACCTTGTGATGCTGATATAAATTTTTTTCTTCTTCCTCTTTATCCGTCTTCACCAAAATGCATTCCAAGTCGGCATATACGATGCATGGAAGCCGTTCTTTCCGATTAAAGTTGTTGAACGCGAGCCACTTGTTCTCATCGCTCGGTAACCGGATAGCGCAGTCGTTCATCTGCCCACAGTCAACCATGTGTGACTGCAACTTGTCGTTCGAATGGAAGTAGTGCAAACATCTGCAAAAAAAAAAATCACAATTTTATCTTTTATTCAAAGATTTATAAAATTTATATATTACATATTTATTACATGTATACATACCGATCGCAGATATATTTTTGACCATCGTGTTTGCTCAGTTGCGAGCTTACGAGCCTGGAGAGATTTTTGATCCACGCGAAATGTCCAACGCTGTTATCTCGCGGATCTTGCATGTGCAACAAGTTGACATGCTTTTTTTTCTTCTCTTCACTGAAACGTATCGGAACAATGTTATTCTCTTTTTCAATACTATATACATTTATTGAAATGTCATTGGTGAGTTCAAATTTTTTAATTTGATTCACAGTCACTGGGAACTCAATGTCCTGGAGATTCAGCACCGTCGAATAGTGTGGATACCGAGAGCTTCTTTCCGCGTGACTTTCGGTGGGATATAGAGCAGCGACCACCGCCCACGCGAAACACGCATTGTCTTCGGATTGCACATTTATCACCGCTCTTTTTATCATTATTTCTCGCGGTAATTCAATATAGCATCCCGCGTGCAATGGATTATATTTGTTTATATTTATAGTTAAATTAATTATTCGCGACAATGCCCAACCACTATCGCGTTCCTGGAATTCTTCGAGCGATGCTAGCGTGGGCTCGATAACGCGGCGCTCGTACCACTCGTGTAAATCGGATGTGCGGAAGAGTTCATAGTTTCTCGTATTGACACTTTTGTTGGCGTGTTTATCACCGGACACAAACTCACCATTAAACACAGTGTTCACTTTGACATTAATGTGTCTTTGTATCATTTTCTGCACGTGTTCGAGCACAATGTCTTTGGCATTCTCGAGAAATTGACGAGGTTCGATGTAATTATTGTTTATTACCGCACCGGTCAGTATACGGTTTTTGAATGCCGTATCAATCTCCCGCCAAACGAGTCTTCCCGCGTTATTTTCACCACTATAATTACCACCACTAGGTATAAACCTTGTCTGTAATCGAATCTTTGCACTCTCGAGTCGCGCGATTCTAGCAACCAAAGATTGTCGAATTCCGATCGAGAGTCGTGGACGCTTGACACGGCTGCGTTCTTCGAGCTGTTCGATAAACTCTTCGCAACGCTGCAGCCATGCAAAATATTCGCTCAAGGTAGTGACTTGGTGGGATCGCTCCAACAGGTCGCGTTCGTTCTGTTCGATGTTTTCCATGTTTTTTTTCTACTTTTACTGCGTACAAACTGGGCACATATCACACATTATTATATACACTGAATCCCTACAATTTGCACAGTATCGACCATTCACTGCATCGTGCGATCTAATCACATGCTTTCGAACAGCATACATGTGCTCGAAGTCTTGAATAGAGATCATACACGAAGCACATAAAGCTAAAGCACCACCCGTTGAATAGTAAAAGTATATGGCGCAAACTTTTGTACGTCCATTTAGCGCAAGGATTTGCGAATTAGGCACTATCTTATCGTCATAATCTGTAAGGTCCTCACTGCGATCACTAATATAATCACTGTCATCCGACAACGCGTGATCTTCGTCGGACGATTCATCTAATATTGCTTCAAAATTATTTTCCATTTCTTTTTTACTCACTACTATGCCACTGACACTTCTGACACAAGAAAATAACCGCTATACTTTTTTTCAACTTTTTTCACCGATGTCTGCGCTTTCAAATCATGTACTATGGTTTGACGCGCTTTCAAACACGTACTACGGTTTGACGCGCTTCCATCTTCCTTATATTTTGTCTAATCTTTTCTTCTCTCTGTGTTTATATGTGTATCGAGCATTTTATTGCATCTCAGAAAGATAATCTCCCTTCCTTATCGCTGGATTTTTTGCCGCTGGACAGAGGAGCAAGAGCACAAAGCTGCCGAATATCGGCGCTGATACGTCTACATAAAAATTAAACGTGAATTTTAAAAATTATTTAAGTGTTATAAGTAGTTATAATGGCAACTCAGGAGAAATACGTTGCGGAATTGGAACAACATGTGTTGGAGATAGCCGATATATTGAAAGAAAAAGAAAATTTTTGTGGAGGAACGCATCCTGATAATACCCACATTTATTAATAAACATTTATATTAATATTAAAAATGCCTATTTCATTTTAGAAAATAATTCCTCTCATCTCTCTCTTCCCCTTCGCGCTATCTCTCGCGTTCTCTCTCGTGCTAAAGTACTGCGCAAAGATGCGCTACCTGCAAAACATGGTTTGTTTTTCTTCTCTAGTTTTCTTCTCTTTCTGATATACATCCCTACTTTAAAATCTTTTTTCCGAGAGGATGTCCACTCATTGTGCTCTCACAAAGTCTCAAACCGTTGCACAGTGCAGTTAGAGAGTAAAAGTGCTTAAAATTAAGAAAGTGCATAATGCCAACCAAAATTGATTTCTTGCACCACGCGATACCGGCTGCTGTAAGTATTAAATAAAATATTTTAAATATTTATTTTTAAACATATATAATATAGTGTTTTTTTCCAGTTTCTTAGAGGAGGCTTAACGAAATTTGTCGCTAGCGTCCGCCACCGGGGATGGGTGCAGATGGAGCGGCAGCAAATAAGGGAGGATTTGGATCGGTTGTGGGGTGACTTCAAAATAATTCAGCGTGATGAAGTGTTGTGGGGCTTGGAGGAGGAGGAGGAGGACGCGGGTTATTTTTTTGTGGATCCAGAAGACACCTTTTGTCTGCGGCAATTATTCGGAATGGAGCCCTACCTGGAGGTCGCCCCTCCCTTTGGGGCGGAAAATTGGAACTGTAAGTATCCTTTTAAATTTTATTAAATTAGTTTATTAATTAATCTATTCAATATTAATAAACATTTTGTTACAGAGGTCCCTGCTCCGGAACATGTACATTTTATATTTTATATTTTATATTTTATATACTTTTATTAAGACACACACACACACACACACACACACACACACACACACACATTGTAATAAACACATACACACACGTTTTTAAAATAAAACAATTATTATAATATAAAATTGGTTCATTCTCTTGTTCCTCTCTCCTATCCTTCTCCTTGCAAGAACTTTAGTTTACACCTACCAAAACCTATGCCCTGACACGTCGGACCCAAGATCCCTCATAAAAAATATCAAAAAAAATAGGAAAAAGATAATTCCATCTATTTGTTGTTTAAACAGCCGAATATCACGTTCAGGACCCCCCCCCCTTCGACGATACCGAGCGTCCCCCGCCCGCGTGACGTCAGCCCCCGCGCCACCGAGATACTCCCGCGCCACCGAGATACTCCCGCGCCCCGCGCCCCACTCAGAGGATCTGGATTAGAACTGTCCCTATCTATCTACTCAAATATTCTCGGCGTGCGCGTAATCGCTCTCGGATACTGTGTCACCGGTCAACTGTAAAATGATTCGCGCGGTGGTAAACTCGTATCCTGCAACCTATCGACACAGTCAATATATTCGTACGGAAAGACGCCTTTCCGTGTTAATAAATTGAAATCTTTTGTCGATAAATTTTGAAATTGCGATTTTAAAATTTGGAGTTTATCTTTAATCAAAAACGATGCTAATTTGTCAAGACTGGCTGTAAGAAATTTATACGAATCGATGAAACGTAATTTAATATGATTCTTATCGTCTGCAAGTTTAACATATTTTGTGAATTAAATATATTTTTCTTTCGTTATCGGTAGTAATTCGATATGCCCTTCGAACGCTGTAGCTATTTCCTTGATAATAAAATGCGCGTCATAACCGGATAAATTGTGAAATACTATTGGAATAAAAAATAATTCTTTATAATTTAGATTACAATTTGAGTGCGCGGGACCCCTGTATCGTCCATTCAGATGGCAATGATCGCGTACGCGTGTATCGTCTTGCTCGAACGGTTTTTCACAAATGTGACAATGCGTCGCGCTGTGAAATTTTTCCAACTTATCCGATGTCAAATTTACCATTGGGACATTTGTCGTTAAAATATTTTTTACACGCAGTGCTAAATTTTAAATTCTTCAGCGAACCACGAAACGCAGTCGGCGCTACGGCAAGAATGATACGCAGATAACGAGTCGTCGTACGAACAATGTACATAATACGCGATAATAAATACCTTGTGATGCTGATATAAATTTTTTTCTTCTTCCTCCTTATCCGTCTTCGCCAAAATGCATTCCAAGTCGGCATATACGATGAATGGAAGCCGCTCTTTCCGATTAAAGTTGTTGAACGCGAGCCACTTGTTCTCATCGCTCGGTAACCGGATAGCGCAGTCGTTCATCTGCCCACAGTCAACCATATGTGACTGCAACTTTTCTTTGTATCCGAAATAGTGCAAACATCTGCAAAAAAAATCACAATTTTATCTTTTATTCAAAGATGTTTAGAATTTATATATTACATTCTTATTAAAATATACATACCGATCACAGATATATTTCATGCATTTATTTTTGCTCAATTGTGAGCTGACAAGCCGTGATAGATTCTTGATCCACACGAAATGTCCAACGCTGTTGTCTCGCGGATCTTGCACGTACAGCAGGTTGACATGCTTTTTTTTCTTCTCTTCACCGAGATGTATCGGGACAATGTTATTCTCTTTTTCAATACTATATACATTTATCGAAATGTTATTTACACGTTCAAATTTTTTAATTTGATTAACAGTCACTGGAAACTCAATGTTCTGAAAATTCAGCACTGTTGTATAATGCGGGTACGATGATTCCCGTTCCGCGTGACTTTCAGCGGGGTAGAGAGCAGCGACCATCGCCCACGCGAAACACGCATTGTCTTTAGATTGCACGTTTATCACCGCTCTTTTCATCGTTATTTCTCGCGGTAATTTAAGATAGCATCCCGCGTGCATTGGATTATATTTGTTTATATTAATAATTAAATCGATTATTCGCGACAAAGCCCACCCACTATCGCGTTCCTGGAATTCTTCGAGCGATGTTAGAGTGGGCTCGATGACGCGGCGTTCGTACCACTCGCGTAAATCGGATGTGCGGAAGAGTTCATAGTTTCTCGTATTGATACTTTTGTTGGCGCTCTTATCACCCGACACAAACTCACCATTAAACACAGTGTTCACTTTGACATTAATGTGTTCTTGCATCACTTTCTGCACCTGTTCGAGCACAATGTCTTTGGCATTCTCGAGAAATTGTCGAGGTTCGATGTAATTATTGTTTATTACCGCACCGGTTAGTATACGGTTATTGAACGCGGTATCGATCTCCCGCCAAACGATTCTTCCCGCGTTATTGTCACCACTGTAATTACCACCACTAGGTATAAACCTTGTCTGCAATCGAATCTTTGCACTCTCGAGTCGCACGAGTAGGTATACTATGACAGTTCTACTCCAGGGGGCAATGAGGGGGGTGCGGGGCGCGGGGGTATTTCCGAGGTGCGGGGATATGACGTCACGCGGGGGGGGATCTTGTCGGTGAGGGGTATGACGTCACGCGGGGTGGGGGAATCTCGGGGACGCGTGTCGTAAAATCTTCGAAAGGGGGAGGGTGTCCTAAACACGTTCGACAGGTGTTTATCTTTTGTGGTCGATTTATTGCCTGAGAACTCTATGAGTCCATAAAACTGTTTTTTTTTTCACATTTTATTGGCATTTTATCATTAGGAAATCATTCGGCAGCTTTGCGCCCTCGCGGAAAATCTCCCATAAAACGAGAGTGAAACATCATCAATATCTTTTTAAGGAAGAATTCCAACGGCGCCAACGTTCGGCTGCTCGAATTTGTAACCGAACACTCTAGAAACCATTAAAAACAATGTTTTCACATTTTTATGGAGATTTTATCATTAGGATATTGTGGAAAAGAATGGAGGCCAACGCTGCGACGAACATGTCGGAACGTTTTTATAGGTGCAAAAGCGTTGACTTTCGGCAGCTGTTGTATCCTCGCGGAAAATCTCCCATAAAACGAGAGCGAAACATCTTTCTTAATTATTAAGAAAAGAATGCAACGCATCAGCGCCAACGTTCGGCTGCTCGAATTTGTGAATCTGTCTTCGCGTTAAAACGTATTCAGCAGTCATCGTGTACAGTGATAAATAAGTGAATATACATATCGGTGAAAGATGGCTCCTTGTTGCAGGCTTCCCGTTGATGTAAGTAGTGCAAATTATTTATAATATTTTCTCTATTGTGCGTAGGGGCCTAATGGTTATATATTTTTATTTTTTTTTTCAGTTGATCAACGAGCAAAATTTGGATTATGATTTGGATTATGATTTAAATTTTCTGCTAATAGTGGAGGAAGGGATGACCGATGGGGAATGGACGCGGATGGTGCGCTATAATGATCGATATTGGTTCGATTACATGTGGGGTGACACCGAAGACGCCCGCGAGTGGGAGCGTAGTAACCCATCGATGTGGGATAATACTTTTGCCCTTCGAGAGCTCTTTGGGTTGGAGCCATATCCCGAAGATGTAGTCGAAGATTGGAACTGGTAAGTGATTCAGAATGAATTTAAATTTTTCAAATTTCTAATAAAATTTTTTTCTGTATCATGCAGAAGCTCCACCGCCTCGCGATCAGCCTTCCAGTGCCTCGCAGCAGCAGCCGCCTCGCCATCAGCCCACCATCGCCCCGCACCGTGCCATACCATGCCATCCTGCCTCCTTATATTTCTTATTTTTTAATTTTTCTTATATCTTTTTTCTATTTTTTTATTTTTTAAATTTACACACACACACACATTTATTTTGTAAAAACATACACACATTTTATGATTAAAAATATTATATAGAAACATGTTTTTAATTTACTTTAGATTAAGATGTCCTTCCTCTCCCCTCACCACATCATAATTAAAATTATTATTAAACCTATAAGTAAAAAAAAACATATATAATAAATTATTCTTAAAAAATCTCTCGCGTCGAACGCCTTGCGTACGCCTCGCGTGCGCCTCTCTCGACGCGTTCGCCGCGTGCGCCCAGTTCGAGATATATCGAAGAGAGCGGCCGCTCTCTTGCGCCGTATCTCTCGCCGCGTCGTATCTCTCGCCACGTTATCTTTTCTCTCGCGTGCGTCGGATTTGATAAAAGAACGGTCTATCTACGAAGAATGCATCTCTTAATTCGATCATAAACGCAACTCCTACAGTTGTAAACAATATATAAAAAAAAGAATCGCTCATTATATGTGTACATCCATATTATAAATATACGTTTTATCGAACTTGCCACATTTTGAGCTTAATATCATAATTTCTTTTATTATTACATATTTTACCATGCTTGTAATTATTCAGCCCTAAAAAACGGAACATAAATATATGCATGTTATTCGACGCTAAACAATGTAATATATTCAACAAATCAATAAGAAATATTACAGACAAATATCACCATTATATATAAATATCAAAAATGTGAGGCCTTAAAATTACATTATCGTAATTAGATCGAACAATAATTAAAATCCAGCTAAAACAAGAGTCGTAACAAGAAGAAATAGCTTGCTAATAAAAAATTTTAGGAATTTGCTTATAAATAGTGTAATATTGCCTACTATAGTCTTAAATCGATAATTCTGTAAAATCTATTTCACTTCTGGCATGTTCACACGACCCTCGAACAGAGATATAAACGATGTCCCCTCGTTATAACGAATGTAATAATAGAATGGTCGATTTATGTCGAATATTAGTGGTTCATTTATTAAAAATGGCGGTAGGTATAATTCATATAGCTGTAAACAGAATATAGAAAAATTATGATTTGCTTGATTATTCGCGGCTTCTCTATGTCTATATTATGAATTTTCACGTGTTCTGAACGTTCCACATATGTTTTGTGGAACTTTCAAATTTAAAAGAGCTGATAGTATAGATACATAAATGCATAAATATGCACGTGTTATTCGCCAATAAACATTATTTGACAAACAAGTAAGAAGTGTTATTATAATTATAGATATCACGGTGTCTACAACTTTTTTCCAGTTCACGTAATCTCGCGAAAATTTAAAATTTTAAAATTACATTATTCACAATTAGATCAAACCAGAACATGTATATTTAAATCAAGATACACAATAAAAAGCAAATAGAATGCACTTGCCAACCAATATCAGGGAGAAATTTTCGGAATTTGCTAAAAAATATTATAATCAACATTAAATGTTAAATTTTTAGATAAAAAAAATTTTTTAGAACAATGGCTACTATATTTCTGACATGTTTACGTCCATCGAACAGAGATACAAGCAATGTCTCCTCCTTATAATGAATGTAATAATAAAACGGTCGATTTACATCGAATATTAATGGTTTGTTTATTAAAACGGCCCTCACACCTGCAATTGCTGTGAACAGAATATAAGAAATTACTCGTTATATATTTGCTTGATCATTCAAGGCTCCTTGCGTTTACGTCATAAACGTTCTATGTATGTGAAACTTTCAATTTTAAAATGATTGTTGTAATTATTTAGCCATTATTTATTTGGTATAGAACACATAAATACGTGTAAATATACGTGCGTTATTCACAGATAAATATGTTATTTGAAAAACCAAGAAGAAGTATTACATGTATTACAATTATGTAAATATCAATGTCTACGGTTTTTTTCACATATAGTTCACGTAATTTCGCGAAAATTTAGAATTTTTAATATTACTCATAATTAGATAATTAGAGAGAGAGAGAGAGAGAGAGAGAGAGAGAGAGAGAGAGAGAGGGAGGGAGGGAGAGAGAAAGAGGGAGGGGGAGAGAGAGAGAGAGAGAGAGAGAGAGAGAGAGAGAGAGAGAGAGAGAGAGAGAGAGAGAGAGAGAGAGAGAGAGAGAGAGAGAGAGAGAGAGAGAGAGAGAGAGAGAGAGAGAGAGAGAGAGAGAGGGAGGGAGAGAGGGAGGGAGAGAGAGAGGGAGAGGGAGAGGGAGAGGGAGAGGGAGAAGGAGAGGGAGAGGAGAGGGAGAGGGAGAGGGAGAGTGGGAAGGAGAGGGAGAGAGAGAGAGGAGAGAGAGAGAGAGAGAGAGAGAGATTATTATTCATAATTAGATTAGATTCGAACCAGTACACGTTTATTTAAATTAAGATACAATAAAAGAAAATAGGATGCATTTGTCAGCCAATATCAAAGAGAGATTTTCTGAGTTTGCTAACAAACACTATAATGCGCATCAAATGTTAAATTTTTAAATAAAAAATTTTTCTTTAGTATAATGACTTATTTCTGGTATGTTTATACAACCGTTGAACAGAGATACGAACAATGTCCCCTTGTTATAACAAATAAAATAATAGAACGACCGATTTACGTTGAATATCAATCGTTCGTTTATTAAAACGTCACAAGCTTCTACAACTGTGAACAAAATAAAAGAAATCACTCATTATATATTTACTTGACTATTCAAGGCTTCTTACGCCCACGTTCCATGTATGTTTTGTGAAACTTTCAATTTTAAAATAACTGTCATAATTATTTAGTCATGATTGATCATAGAACATTGATGATAGAACATAAATACATAAATGCGTGCATTATTCACACATCATTTGACAAACAAATAAGATCATTATTCACAGATCATTTGACAAATAAATGAGAAGTGTTACATATATTATAATCATATAAATATCACGATGTCTATTGTTTTTTTATCATCAAAATTCATCAATTCATCAAATCATTAATTCACGTAATTTCGCAAAAATTTAAAATCGCGTTATCATAATTAAATCGAACCAGAATACATTTAAGAGACATAATAAAAGCGAATAGGATATACTTGCTAGCCAATATAAAAAAAAAGATTTTATAAGTTTGCTAATAAACACTACAATGCGCATTAAATGCTAAGTTTTTATACATAAAAAAAAATACTTCTCTAGAATAAAATGGTTACTATACTATATTTTTGGCATGTTTACACGACCTTCAAATAAAGAAATCGATATCCCTTCGTTAAAACGAATATTATAATAGAACGGTCGATTTATGTCGAACACTAAAGATGCCAGGATAGAGCTTAGACTGGCAAAGCTGTGAACACTGTGAACAGAATATAAGAGAGATTGCTCGTTATATAATCGTTTAATTAAGACTTTTATTATTCACATCACGAATATATACTTTGTTGAACTTGCCGCTTCGAACTGAATATTTAGTTTTATAATTAATTCTTCTTCTTATCAATTATTCTATCATAAATGTCAAGCTATATAATTATACAAAAGATTTGACATAAAAATATAAAAACATGTATGTATATAAACATTCATCGCTAAATATTATTTGACAAACGAATAAAAAGCGTTACACATATATCACGATTACAAAAATATCACAATGTTTGTAATTTTATTTGCTTTTGAAAAAATTTTTCAGACTTTAAAATATATGGAGACTTCAAACATTTTTTAAATTTAAAAAATTGAGATTTTAAAAATTACATTATCATAATTCTATGTCTAGCTAACACAAGAATCATAGCAAAGATTATAAATATTATATAATATGACCATTCTAAAATTTTCAGATTATAAATATTATATAATATGACCATTCTAAAATTTTCAGATTATTTTAAATAATATTTATTACACTTATGGCACGTTTATATGACCGTCGAATAAAGATATAGACGATGTTCCCTCATTATGACGAATATAATAAAAAACAGCCAATCTACATCAAATATCAATAGTTCTGTGATTTCTATTCAAGCACTTTCAGCAACTAAGTTAATAACTTACAATTAGTAAAACTGAGAATATATGAAATATCGTTCATTATGCATTCGCTAGATCATTCAAGGTTTCTTTCACCGATATCACGAATATGTTTTGCCGCTACCTCAAACTTGAGCTCGATTTTTTATCTCCTATTGACGTTTATACCACGTTTATACGACCTTCGAATAAAGATACGAAGAACGATGTCTCCTCGTTATAACGAATATAATAGTAAAATGGTCGATTTACGTCAAACACCAATGGTTGTATGGTTTTTATCCGAGCGCTTAGAAAAGCAACTTTGATAGCTGTGAACAGAGTAGGTATGAGCTTTTACTAATGCATTCGTCTAATCATTTTCAAAAGTTTCTTCTTTCACGTTCACGAATGTATGTCGACACCGCTTTGAGTTCGATACATCTCGATTTCTTATCGATTACTTTTATCAAACAATTCTCGTAACTATCGAGATGTATACAATTTAGAACGCAAATAAGCAGGCATATTATATAATGAACGATGCATGTTATTCAAAAATGAAAAATAGGAAAATTACGAACGTGCATCAAAAATTTAAGATTTCAAGATCGCATTGTTATAACAAGATCGAAGAAATGTTCAACTAAAACAAGAGTCATATTAAAATTGAATAATTTGCCGATATCGAGAACATGCCTAGATAAATATATGTCATTTTATATCAAAATAACGTCATTTGACGTCCAAAATAATGTCATTTGACGTCAAAATAACGTGCACTTGCTACCTGGTTGCTTCTATGAATTTGCTAATAAATACTATAATGAGAACACGTTAATATTTAGATCGAAAATTCTTTAAGTGTAATGTCTATTACACTTCTGGCACATTCACACGACCCTCGAAAAAAGATACAATCGATGTCTCCTTGTTATAACGAATATAATAATAAAACGGTCGATCTACGTTGAATTGTAGCTGTGGAGGTGTCCAACTTATACTAAGTGGCACGACTAGAACAGCTGCGAACAAAATATCAATAATCAGATGTCGCATCAACGACTTAATATTTAACGATATCAGTTCTCATCAATATAGCCCGTGCACGAATGTACGCTTTGTATTTCATTCTATTGCGAATTTGATTCTTTGAGAAAGTATTTTTTAGACACAAATTGCAGCTGTTCGGCACACAAATCGAGAATATCGTACGGATGTGTTAGCGGCTACGAACGGGTCAGAGACGACTGTCAACAAGGCTGCGAACAAGTCAGAAATAATTTTCGAATGGGTCAAAGACGGGAGTAAACAACGCTAGAACGCGAGCGGAACATAGAGAACGGGTCAGAAACGCGAGCGGAACACAAAAAAAAAACGGGTCAAAAACGGGTTAGAAACGCGAACGGAACACAAAAACACGGGTCAAAAACGAGTCATAAACACGAGCGGAACGTAAGGAACGAGTCAGAAACGGGTCAGAAACGCGAGCGGAACACCAAAAAACGGGTCAAAAACGGGTCAGAAACGCGAGCGGAACGTAAGGAACGAGTCAGAAACGGGTCCAAAATCCATCCGAGGCGGTGGAGCTTCTGCATGATACAGAAAAAAATTTTATTAGAAATTTGAAAAATTTAAATTCATTCTGAATCACTTACCAGTTCCAATCTTCGACTACATCTTCGGGATATGGCTCCAACCCAAAGAGCTCTCGAAGGGCAAAAGTATTATCCCACATCGATGGGTTACTACGCTCCCACTCGCGGGCGTCTTCGGTGTCACCCCACATGTAATCGAACCAATATCGATCATTATAGCGCACCATCCGCGTCCATTCCCCATCGGTCATCCCTTCCTCCACTATTAGCAGAAAATTTAAATCATAATCCAAATCATAATCCAAATTTTGCTCGTTGATCAACTGAAAAAAAAAAAAAAAATATATAACCATTAGGCCCCTGCGCACAATAAAGAAAATATTATAAATAATTTGCACTACTTACATGAACGGGAAGCCTGCAACAAGGAACCATCTTTCACCGATATGTATATTCACTTATTTATCACTGTACACGATGACTGCTGAATACGTTTTAACGCGAAGACAGATTCACAAGTTCGAGCAGCCGAACGTTGGCGCTGATGCGTTGCATTCTTTTCTTAATAATTAAGGAAGATGTTTCGCTCTCGTTTTATGGGAGATTTTCCGCGAGGATACAACAGCTGCCGAAAGTCAGCGCTTTTGCACCTATAAAAACGTTCCAACATGTTCATCGCAGCGTCGGCCTCCATTCTTTTCCACAATATCCTAATGATAAAATCTCCATAAAAATGTGAAAACATTGTTTTTAATGGTCTCTAGAGTGTTCGGTTACAAATTCGAGCAGCCGAACGTTGGCGCCATTGCAATTCTTCCTTAAAAAGATATTGATGAAGATGTTTCACTCTCGTTTTATGGGAGATTTTCCGCGAGGGCTCAAAGCTGCCGAATGATTTCCTAATAATAAAATGCCCATAAAATGTGGAAAAAAACAGTTTTATGGACTCATAGAGTTCTCAGGCAATAAATCGACCACAAAAGATAAACACCTGTCGAACGTGTTTAGAACATCCCCTCCCCCCCCGAAGATTTTACGACACGCGTCCCCGAGATCCCCCCACCCCGCGTGACGTCATACCCCTCACCTACAAGATCCCCCCACCCCGCGTGACGTCATACCCCTCACCTACAAGATCCCCCCACCCCGCGTGACGTCATACCCCTCACCTACAAGATTCCCCCACCCCGCGTGACGTCATACCCCCGCGCCCCAAAAATACCCCCGCGCCCCGCACCCACCTCATTGCCCCATGGAGTAGAACTGTCATAGTATACCTACTCGCGCGATTCTAGCAACCAAAGATTGTCTATTTCCGATCGAGAGTCGCGGACGCTTGACACGGCTGCGTTCTTCGAGCTGTTCGATAAACTCTTCGCAACGCTGCAGCCATGCAAAATATTTGCTCAAGGTAGTGACTTGATGGGACAACAGGTTGCGTTCGTTCTGTTCGATGTTTTCCATGTTTTTTTTTCTACTTTTATTGCGTACAAACTGGGCACATATTACACGACATTATTATATACAATGAATCCCTACAATTTGCACAGTATCGACCATCCACTGCATCGTATAATTTAATCACATGCTTCCGAACAGCATACATGTGCTCGAAGTCTTGAATAGAGATCATACACGAAGCACATAAAGCTAAAGCACCACCCGTAGAATAGTAAAAGTATATGGCGCAAACTTTTGTACGTCCATTTAGCGCAAGGATTTGCGAATTAGGCACTATCTTATCGTCATAATCTGTAAGGTCCTCACTGCGATCACTAATATAATCACTGTCATCCGACAACGCGTGATTTTCGTCAGACGACTCATCCGATATTGCTTCGAAATTATTAATTTCCATTCTTCACCCAAGCAACACTTTCTGACACAACAAAGTAACCGCTATACTTTTTCACCGATGCATGCGCTTTCAAATTATGTACTATGGTTTGACGCGCTTTCAAACACGTACTAAGATTTGACGCGCTTCCATCCACCTTATATTTCGTCTAATTTTTTTTTCTCTCTGTATTTATGTGATGTGTATCGAGCGTTTTATTGCATCTCAGAAAAATAATCTCCATCCCTTATCGCTGGATTTTTTTGCCGCTGGGGCAGAGGAGCAAGGGCACAAAGCTGCCGAACATCGTCGCTGATATGTCTACATAAAAATTAAACTAAACATTTATATTAATATTAAAAATGCTTATTTCATTTTAGAAAATAATTCCTCTCATCTTTCTCCTCCTCTCCTTCGCGCTATTTCTCTCGCGTTCTCTCTCTCGCGCGACGAGTGCGGCCCGCTGAGAGATAAATCGGACGGGAAAATAACCATAGAGTTAGGGTACTGCGCGAAGATGCTGCGCTACCTGCAAAACATGGTTTGTTTTTCTTCTCTAGTTTTCTTCTCTTTCTGATATACATCCCTACTTTAAAATCTTTTTTCCGAGAGGATGTCTACCCATTGTGCTGCCACAATGTCTCAAACCGTTGCACAGTGCAGTTGGTGAAACAAATTTTTAAACATGTCTGGATATATCAATTTCATCTTCAGTTTGCTGAATAATTGCGTAAGTATTATCGTGTGTCATATATTTATATTTATATAATAATTATATTTATATAATAATTATGTTATTTCAGTTGGTGGAGGATGTTGAATATCACATATATCTACATCGGCGATATGTGAGATGGTGTTGCCGCTGTGAGCGGGATAATATCGACGCCCTATGGGGTGACAGCATTGAGGATCGAGATTATTGTAATAAATATCCATGGACATACAATGATATTTTCCATCTAAAAAAACTGTTCGGCCTCGAGCCGTATGATGAGGAGGAAAATTGGAACTGTAAGTATTCTTTTAAATTTATATGAAATTAGTTTATTTAAATTTTATTCAATATTAATAAGAATTTTTGTTACAGAGGTCCCACCTCCGGAACATGTACATTTTATATTTTATATTTTATATACTTTTATTATTAAGACACACACACATACACACACACACACACACACACACATTGTAATAAACAGATACCCACATTTTTAAAATAAAACAATTATTATAATATAAAATTGATTGATTCTCTTGTTCCTCTCTCTTATCCTTCTCCTTGCAAAGACTTTTGTTTACACCTACCAAAACCTATGTCCTGACACGTCGAACCCAAGATCCCTCATAAATTTTTTATAAAAAATACAAAAAAAAGAGGAAGATAATTCCATCTATTTGTTTACGAACGGTCAAATATCACGTCCGCCGCCTCTTCTCCTCTTTTGTCGATACCGAGCGTCCCCCGCCCGCGTGACGTCAGCCCCCGCGCCACCGAGATACCCCCGCGCCACCGAGACACCCCCGCGCCCCGCGCCCTTCTCAGAGGACCTGGATTAGAAACTGCCTATTATACTTATTAATATTAAAAATGCTTATTTCATTTTAGAAAATAATTCCTCTCATCTCTCTCCTCCTCTCCTTCGCGCTATCTCTCTCGCGTTCTCTCTCTCGCGCGACGAGTGCGGCCCGCTGAGAGATAAATCGGACGGGAAAATAACCATAGAGTTAGGGTACTGCGCGAAGATGCTGCGCTACCTGCAAAACATGGTTTGTTTTTCTTCTCTAGTTTTCTTCTCTTTCTGTACACCCTACTTTAAAATCTTTTTTCCGAGAGGATGTCCACTCATTGTGCTCTCACAAAGTCTCAAACCGTTGCACAGTGCAGTTAGAAAGTAAAAGTGCTTAAAATTAAAAGTATACTAATTAAAAATCTCAAATATGTCTGGCTATATAAATTATGTTCTTAGCTTGCTGAACAATCGCGTAAGTACTATCGTGTGTATGTGTTATATATATTTATATATTTATAATAATTATGTTATTTTAGTTGGTTGAGGATGTCGAATTCCAATTATATTTACATCGACACAATGTGAGGTGGTGCCACCGTTGTGAGAGGGATGTTATCGACGCCCTATGGGGCGACACCCCAAGTTGTCGAGATTATTGTAATAATTATCCATGAACATACAATGATATTTTCAATCTAAAAAAACTGTTTGGCCTCGAGCCGTCTGATAAGGAGGAAAATTGGAACTGTAAGTATTCTTTTAAATTTATATTAAATTAGTTTATTAATTAATTTAAATTTTATTCAATATTAATAAGAATTTTTGTTACAGAGGTCCCACCCCCGGAATATTTTTATATTTTATATTATATATTTTTATATTTTTTTATACTTTTATTATTAAGAAACACACACACACACACACACACACACACATATTGTAATAAACACATACCCACATTTTTAAAATAAAACAATTATTATAATATAAAATTGATTGATTCTCTTGTTCCTCTCTCCTATCCTTCTCCCTGCGAAGACTTTTGTTTACACCTACCAAAATCTATGTCCTGACACGTCGGACCCAAGATCCCTCATAAATTTTTAATAAAAAAATATAAAAAAAAGGAAGATAATTCCGTCTATTTGTTTACGAACGGCCGAATATCACGTTCAGACCCCCCCATCCCCCTTCGTCGATACCGAGCGTTTCCCGCCCGCGTGACGTCAGCCCCCGCGCCACCGAGAGGACCTGGATTAGAACTGTCCGTGTCTATCTACTGATACGTTCATCCGACTGGGTTACGCCGAATTACGAACAAAAGTTACAATAGATGCGTATCAAGCCGTCTAAAAGAAAAAAAAATATTTTAATTAATGGTATAATACTACAAGACCACCACGACACTTATCAAAATTTGATGGATCTCCGACGCGTCACGCTATCGGAAGATGACGTCTATCAAGATACTGCCGACTTCAACAAAATCTGCAAAGAATGCCATGTCAAAGCATTAGCAGAAAGCGACCAAGAATTTATGATGATACCACCTCATAACTTGGTCCATAAAAATTCGGCCGATAACCAAACGAATTGCACAATGTGCAATACGGTAATCATAAAGCTCAGACCCGCAAAAGAATGCAGGGGCTGCATTGAAGAATATCTGTATGCCGACCAAGACTACCTAGCCGAAGGAAGGGCAATCCCCGTGGTCACCAGATGGACAGAGGAATGAAAGAAAACAGAAGACCTTTCCGAACCCGACACCATGCGCCTGGCACCTTAAAACAAACGAAGATCAAGTAGCTAAAACTGCCGTTCGTTTTTCTTTGCTCTATTTTTCTTAGTATTTATTATAATTATTACTATTAGTAATACTATTTTTATTAGCCCAATTATTTGTATAAACAAACGCGCATTATTATTCCCCTGAAAACATGAAAACGGAAGAACGCGAACGCTTTCTTGCATGGCATGCTGACATGACGCGAAAAAAAGCCGTATTCTACGCGAAATCGTTCGTTATTGTCGTACCGACGTTGATATATTTCGACGAGCGTGTATAGCATTTAGAAAAATTTTCATTGAGATAACGTATGTCCTTTCGAGAAACTATTGCCTCGATGTGCATGACAGTTTTTCGTAAAAATTTTTTGCGCGAAAAGGAAATAGGCGTTATTCCTTTTAGTGGATATAGAAAAGAGAGCAGTTATTCGCGCAAAGCCCTGCAATGGTTGGTGTGGATGGAGCGCGAACTCGGTCATCCGATAAACCATGCGGGGCGAATATCGCA